>JAZBGY010002416.1:0-10948 GCA_037414755.1 Lydus trimaculatus
TCAGATTTTCGATCAATGTCACCCGTTAAACTACCAAACTACTCATATGAACAACTTTTATTTGATAAAAAACCACTTTATTCTGATTATTTCAACATTTGGTCATAATACAAATATAACTTAATTTATTTGTTTGTATTTTCTAACAAAATCATTGTTGGTTTTGTAAAAATATTTGTGTAATAGTTGATAATTTGATTAGATAAAACTAATGCGCATGTGTATTGTGCAATTTCCTGCCTTTCACTTGTTCTGCTTTTGCAGCTATCGCATTTCATTTATTTCCGCTTATACCATGGTACAAGACGTAGATCTTGCATCTTTCTAGTGCAAAAATTTCTTAAACTTATTCGATTAATTTAATCATTACCTTTATAATTTATAATCATTATTTTTTTAATATCAGATAAGTTTCTACGTAAAATTATTTTGATATTAATTAAAAAAAAAAGAAATATCCGAGAAATTACGGTTGACGATATTGATACGTAGATATTATACAAAATGGAGATAAGGGCGTTGGCTATACCTGGATAGGGGATATTATATCGTATTAAATCTTTTTTTTTAAAATAAAAAGAAGATAGGGGGTTTTGTTAGACTTTTTATAATATTAATTTGTGATATTTTTATTTCTAAAATATCTATATAACTGTAAAATAGTAATTGAAGATTTGGGGGCATCCATTGTGTTCATGTCCGTTTGATCAATAAGTGCCACAAAGATATATAGGAGTAATTGATAAAATGGTAAGATGGCATATAGAATTTATTCTATAATAAAATTTATAACGAACAAATTGTGTCTTTTTAACGATTTTATTGTTTTAATAATAATTAGGATCAATTTTTTTTTTCTAAATTTGTTACTAACTATGGACGCCATATTGAATGACGTCATCGTGAAAATTTCCCAACTTTTTATTTTTTGACATTTGACAGTCTAATTTTGATTTTTAAATTTTCCAGCCCCGGATCGACCCTTTACAATTATTAAAATGTTTATCTGTCCTTCTGACACCAGAAGGTGGGATTTTATCCAAAGAGGAAGTTCCTCGTTTAGTAAAGTACGTTAAATTTATATTTTTGCTATTTATTTCTCTGTATTTATTTATTTTGATTTTAATTTTTTCTTCTCTTATTTGATAGTTTAATGACGAAGTTTTCGAAGAAATTAGTTAGCAAATGTGTATATATTTTAATATTAAAAAATACAGAGAGATCTCTAGTCAATATGTTTATGGCTGAAGGTGGTTGGAATTTAATTCATACATGGTTACAAGATGCTATCCAGATATCCAATTGGGATCTGGTTAAAGAAATTTTATCATTATTGTTGATAACACCAGTAGATGTAGAACGATTGAAATTGAATACCATACCAAAATTAGTTAAAAGTTTAACAAGAGTAGAAAACTGTAAAGGTAAGGTGTTTTTTTTTTTGTTTATTTTCGTCGGCAAAATTTTAAAAATAGAAAATCCACAAATTTTATTAGGTGTTCAAGAATTATCCTCCCAATTAGTTCAAGATTGGTTAACAATAGTTAAAAGCAATACAATTCAAAAAGTTGAACCTTGTCAACCCATTGAACATGTAACAAATGAAATAAAGACTGTTGATATAAATAGTGTAAATAAAATCCAAGAATCTGTTGACGTTCTACAGCAACAACAACAACAACTTGAAACAGTCAATAATAATACTGTAGATAGTTCAGAAATTACAGGTGAAGCAGTTGAGAAAAACGATCAAGAAGCGGTTCCAACGCATACATTTTATAAAGTAACGGTTCGAGATGGTAAACAAGTTATTAGTAGGGCACTAGTACCTGAAAATGAACAAAATGAAACAAAACAAGATACACCAATTAGCGATATTGTAAAACCTGAAACAAAAGATAAAAAAGATGAAAAAAGTCAAAAATCAAAGAGCAGCAGTAGTAGTAGTAGATCGAGTTCATCCAAACATAGTTCCTCTAGTAGTAAATCGAGTAAAAGCAGCAGCAGTAAAGATAAACATAGGTCTAGTAGTTCGAAAAGCAGTAGCCGGGATAAAGATCGCGATAAAAAAGATCGGGACAAATATAAACATAAATCTAACGGTTCTAAACATAGTAGTAGTAGTAGTAGTAGTAGAGAAAAATCAGATTCTAAAGAAAAACAGGCGGAAAAAGACAAAGATACATTAGCTAAAATAAAACCACAAAGTTTAGATAAATTAGGCCGTATACCAAAAAAGACTGATGATAATAATAAACCAAAAGAAATAAAAAAATCAACAATGTCAATTGAAGTACGTAAAAATACAGAAGAGCGTCCAAAAACTGTTAAAGTTTACAATTCAAAGCGTCGTTCGACTGGTTTAGAAGATGAAGCAAAACCAGCACCACCTAGACCAATTAAAAAACAAGCAACACCAGCAACTGTATCTATAACAGCAGCAACAACAACGACTACAACAACAACGCCATCTATAATACCGCCACCGAAACGACAATCGCCTGTTCGTGATTTACCAGTACCACCTGAAAAGAAATTGAAAATTGAATTACCACCACCACTTACTACAGAACGACCAGGATCAATTAAATTAATACCACCAAAACCTAAACGTAAGTTTCAACAGAAATACATTTATTTATTTGGGTTTTTTGTTTTTTTTTACAGGAAATTCACAACAACAAGGCATAACGTCCCGGTTGATTTGTTATACAACAAAACTTGGCCAGGAATTGTTTGCCATCTTAAAGGCGAAAATAAACGCTAAAGAATCGACAGAGTTCGTCATTTATCTCCACAAACTGTGTTTCAATTAACAAAAAAAAATTAAAAATAATAAGAATGAATTTTTAGAGACAAAGGTGTGGGAAGATGTATGAAAAATTGCATTGGGGGCAATTTTGCGTACATTTTTCTAATTAACAAAGAAAAAAAAAATACTGTGATAATTTAAAGGTTTTCTTTTGGATGAGATCTTATTCGTTTTTCTTTATTATTATTTTTTCATTTATTTTTATATGTTTTTGTTTAATGTAAAATTTTAGTTAGAAATTTTGCGATTAGGTGCGCCGTTTTTTTGGTAAGTTGCTCCACTGTAAATTTACAACTGTAATTTTTTTAAATTAATAAATAAATAGACCTATCATAAATGCGGCGTATATAGGATAGGCCCTTTCCTTCCTATTTTTTTAATTTATTTCAATTTAATTATCAATTAACATGGTGATGATAATGATGAGGAGAAAAACAAACATATGAGCAATCGCCTCATGGTACAAAGTCTAACAACACTTCCTTTAACGAAAAAATACATATCTGAATTTTGATAAAAGTGATATGTGGAACATTGAAACAATTTATATTACATAAACATCATAAAAGTCTTGATAAAGGGCCCAAGTTTTCAAATTCCACGTTCAAGACTAGAAAAGATAAAGCTATGGGTGGATCAGTTTGTAACAACGTCTCTATTCACACCATTTGGGGAATTGCTACCCAATTGCCATAATTACTTTTTTTTATTTTTATTTTTTGACAAACAGATGTTTTTGTCTAACAGCTAGTGCCCCTAATGGTTGGTCTTACAATGGTTTCCTTCTCGATGCTCTTTATTTTTACTTCGATAGTATCAACGCGTCTGTTCCGTGTTTTTCAGTAACTGAAACGGAAATCATCCAGCTTCATGGTATCATTTTACGAATTTTCAAAATTAAGATTAGCTAACAAGTGGTATACTAAAAACCGGAAGCGTGTTGTAATATTTGTAACAAAACGAACTTGTTATGGTAATGGATTGAGTCATACTTTCACTAGGTGATATAAAAATCTAGCTCTTTAAAAAAGTAGGTGGAATGACTCAAGTGAATGATCTTGAACTTTGCACCTGTTTTTAATTGAAACTTACTTAAAAAATTAATTAACAATAGTGGGGGGGCTATAATGAAACAAACCATATTAATAAACTAATTAAGAACGACTATGTTAGTAATTCAATTAGCGATATTATTGATAAAAACATTAATATGAAATGTTGATAACAAAAATTGATGGATCCACCCTCCATAATTCAATATAGTTTGTTTACATAAAAACATGTTTATTTAGTTATTCTTGGAATGTTGAAGGAATAACAAATTATCAAACAAAACTTTCATTGTATCAACAAAGTTGTTGCACGTGTTTAATCGCCTTATCAATTCAAATTCTTAGATAATGACGTAACTCTGCCGATTTTACAATTAACATAATAAAATTTGTTTTTTTAATTAAAGATTGAATTTTAAAAAAATGCTTTCCATCTTATTGATTTTTTCCTTTTCTGTTTTTTTTTCTCCCTATTTAGCTCCCGTTCTACAAGAGAGTGACATTTTTATGGATGCTCTAGCTGCATCGGCGACAACTAAGAAAGAACAGAAGAAACGTAAACGTCGTGCTAGTGTTACAAAAGATACACCAAGCTCACCTACGAAACAACAACAACAACAAGAATCAGAAACACCAACTTCACCAACATCATCACCATTAGGATTGAAAAATATAGCAGCACCAAATTTCTATCAAGATACATTGAATACAGAGAAAACCGAAGATGATCGTAATGATGATGAAGATGATGATAGGGTAGAACGTGGTGGTGGTAATACACCAACACAAAATGAAGAGGTTGAAGAGAAACGATCAATAGACGGTTTAAGGGGTGCTTTAGTTTATACAAAACGTAAAGGACCAAAGAAGTCTGTACGTTTCAATGATAACAATTTGACACAAGTACGTTTCTTTGAATTAGATGAAACTGAAAGGGTGAATGTAACGAAAACATTTATGGATATGGCTAAAATGGAAATGACTAGTGAAAGAGAAGCATTACAATTATCAAGAAAATTAGCAAATGAAGATACAATGGAAGTACAGACAAATTGGCGTGTACCTTATATAATTGATATACCAGATCAATTAGTAATACCGGGTTGTAAAAGTTTGGAAAAAGATATACAATTTGCACGTGAAAAAACAGCATTACAAGCATTATATTTTGATAAACGTAAAATACCAGATAGTCCCGAAGAACCAATACCAGAGAATCATCAAATGCGTGATCCAATTACAATACCGTTAGAAGATATTGATACACAAGAGATGGATTTAAGAAATACACCATGGCCAGAACCGAAAGGTTCACCACCACCACCATTAATACAAGAAACAAATCTACCACCACAAATATTTAATAATATTCAATTACCATTTCAAAATTTCCCAAATGGACCACCACAACCATTTCAAGGTTTACCACCAAGATTTCCACTTGCTCAAGGTCCACAACCTAATCTATTTGGTCCACCAAATATGTTACCAAATGGTAATATGTTAGGACCACCAAATATTGGTCCACAACATGATCTATTACATCAAGGTCCATTAAATCCGAATGCTTTCGGTCCTGGACCTGGTCCTGATTTTAATCCAATGATGAATGATAATTTCCAATTACCATTTAATCCACCAAATATGGGTATGTTTCCACCGAATAATTTCAATATGAATCGTGGTGGTAATCATCGAGGTGGTCCTGGTGGATTTAGACGTAATGGCGGCGGAGGTGGTAATAATAATGGTAGATGGGTACAATTGAATAATGGTCCTGGAAATTGGAATAATCGTGGACCACCAAATAATCGTAGCGGTGGCGGTGGTGGTGGTGGTGGTAATAATGGGCGTGTATGTAAGAATATTAAAAATCATGGTTTTTGTCGAAATATGGATAAATGTCCGTTTGTTCATCCGAAATAGATTTGTGATATTGACATTTTATTACAAACAAAAAGTGGATTAGAGGTGCGTAAAGGTGTCAAATAATAATTATTATTTATTGATAAGTGTTTAAATCAAATTAACGTCGAACTTAATGTGACATTTACAGTACAAATCATTTAAAAAGATCTTTTTGATAAGGATGTTATCATCCATTTTAATTTATTCAATTGTGATTTAGATTTAAGGGGAGCACATGGTATATTTGGACTGTTGTATGTATTTGTACATATTGTATTATAATGTATATGTATAATATATCATGTTATTTGTAAATATTTAATAAATTTATAACGTCTAAATATGTATATATGTATATTGTTTTCAAAAATGTTGATTTTTCTTTTATATATCCATGAATTTTGTTGTATATTTTCGTTATGGCAATAAAGGCATTACACTTAAAATGCAACAATAACAATAATAGTAACAATGATGATCATGATGTACATTTACTTATGTAAGCATTTACTTTTGTACAGAATATTTTTAAGGATATGAAATATTATTTTTTTTTGCTAGAATAAATATTTTAATTAATTGCACAGATTCAATTTTATTTAAAAATACATTGCGGATATCGTTATCTTAGGACTGATAAAAAATTGGGTTTTTTTATTTGAAATAAATTTTATTGTACATATTTTTGCTACATTATTTTCGTATTTCAACCGCAACGTATATACGTATAAGCAGGAGCTCCACTAGCACTTTAGCTGAGCGCGACAAACTTATAATTCTTCAAAAATTGAGAGAGATGTTGTTTTATTTCTTCAACACTTGGTTGGTAGGAGCGGTATTCCTTCAAAAGTTTGCCTACGGTCCTGTATATAAGACGAAAATTTCATCAATATCGAAATTAATTCGATTTGAAATGTTATGCAATAATGAATAGAAAGAACTTTCACTTTCAGGCGGTTATGAAATACATCAACCGTTATTAAATTTAAACGACAAGTGAAACTTGGGAGTCAAGGTTTTATTGTTAATGGATGCAGCTTTATGAATGATATTATTGTATTATAACAGTGATAATTTAGAGTGACAGCTCGCTTTGCCTACTTTATACAACACGAGCTACATAATCGTTTCCGCTAGTGCTAGTTGCCAGGGCCATCAAAAATTCTACAGTCTGGTACGGGAAAAACTTAACTGCAACAGTTAACGAACGAAAGACAAAGAACTATTGAAACACTGGTATGAGAACGGTTCAATTTACGTAAAAAAGACGAATATTGACTGTATTAGTAGCAGTGGCGTAGGAATAGGGATGGATGGGGTAACACTGCCACCTGTATCTCACGTCAGCACAGGCGCCTCTCATTAAGATTTAATGAATTAAGGAAAAAACAGCTATTAAGCGATATTTTAAATTTTCCAATTCGGGCGTTACCCACAGTAGTTACGCCACTGGCTAGCAGAATTACGAATGCTGTTTTTTTTTTGTTCTAATTATTGTCACAATTCTGATCACATTTATAAGTGAGTTAGTCAGTTTCTAATATTTTACCTTGCCCGTGGCGCAGGGTCAGCGTATTTCTTGATCCGGCTTTAAGCAAAATCGTCTACTGCATTAAGTAGTTTATTAGGTTTTTAACTTGTAAATGTAATGATTTATAGATATGACCTCAATTGCAATTGCAATTATGTCGAAATCAACATTTAATTCTACGGATTCAAGGCTTAGGTATAGTTCGATATGCAAAAATTATAGGGAACGGTATGCGTAAAATAGTGGGAGTATAAGTAATTTATGATTTCTTTATTCTTATTTTGCTATGATTTTATGATCTCAATTGTTCAACTAAAAAAGCAATCAAGGATTATTTATAAAACATATGTAGATCACTTTATCAATCTGGCTAACGCTGTTGATAAGGCTAACCCCATGCTAACAATATTTGTGGGTTAACCATACAAATTATTACTAAATCAATAGAAATGGGCATTATATTGAACCAGAAATAGATAAATTGACAAAAAATTTCGATATATTGAAAAAATCGATAAGATGAAGAAAACGACTTTTTGAATAATCCTCGTATATTGAATCTGGACAGCATGACGCATCTTTTGACAATTTCCTGTATAAAAAATAAAATAAAACAAAAACACATCGTAATGTTGGCGTCATTGAAATCCCGTTTTACAATACAATCATATGATTCGTTGTTTTGTTATAGTTTAATTTAAAAAATGCCAAAAAACAAAAACAAAGTATAAAATTAAATAATAATAATAATAATAATCATAATGTTTATATGATAATTATGATAAAATAAAAAAAAAACAATAACTTTGCAATGACGTCATAAAGACGCAGTAACGCTCAGGGTTGCCAGATTTTCACGTAGGAAATGTCACCGTACATTCAGCTGAAAGTTACCCAAATAGACCGCGAAAATTATGACGTCAGATGACACTGTTACTATGGTGTCGAGTTCCAGACAAATCAACTTCATTGAGTGAGGTTGTATGGATGTTTTGGTTTGTTTGGGACGCAACACCATAGCAACAGTGTCATCTGACGTCATCACTTTTGCAGTCTAGTTCAGAAATGGGTTCTCTATTAGGACCACAAAAACCAGAGCCTCTTTAACTCTACTGGGTAACTAAAGTAAGTTCAGGGGCTCCATTGATCAAGTAAGAGATAATCAGGTACATTAAAATACTGAAGTATATTCTAATAAATAGGGCGCAAATTTGTTGAAGAAAACCCACAATTTAAATTTTATTAAATAAACCCAGGTTTATCTGTCGTAAATTACGCTTTTAACGAATTTTCATAACTATAAGAAGTCCTAACCATATTACCTATCCGAACTTTTATTTGTATTCTTAAAAAATCTTGAGAGTAATAGTAATCCAAAAATAACAATTTTAGTTTAGTTGAACCACAATTCCATAGTTGGGTTGCCCAAAAAGTGCCGTTTCAACCTAAAATGTAGTTTATCGTAGATTTTTGTAGTTGAATGGACGATTAATCGTCCAATCCGGCAACCCTGATGGCGTTTATATAAACGCATGCGCATTTATAATTTAGAAACGATCTATGTTTGTCGCAGTCAGCTGGACAACGTGCTCCATTCGTTGTAAAAATTGGCAAAGTGTTGTTTTTGTTTGTGTGTGGCCAAATATCGAATTTTGTGTTTAAATTTTTTTCGAGTTACAAAAAAAGCACAACATGCTGTACATTACGGTTATGTTAAGGTGACATTCGATTTAAGTTCATCGTTATGTATTGTCACTGATCTTGAAAACACACACACACACACACACACACATAAACAGTTAGCGTGCTTTTCACACATTGATAACAACGCGTGTGTTGATTTCTTCTTGGTAAAGATTCTTTCATATTCTCCTCTTTTTGATTTGGGTTATTTCGTCAATTTTTGTTGTTGTAAATCAAAATGCAACGTTTATTCTACATGGATGAACAGCCAAATAACGCCCTTTTGCATACGAATTGGATCAGTGATGGTAGTAGGATGGGATTTAACGATAATAGTCATGATGATGATGGTTTTGTTGGTTATCGATCGAGAAAATGGTTGTTTCGTGTATCTGCATCCGATTTGAAAAAGGATGAAGTTGTTTGTGTTACTGGAAATATTCCAGAATTGGGTGCATGGCAACCAGACAAATGTCTACCATTAGAACAAGAAGATGCTGATAGTGAGATATGGTCAAAAGTTTTATTATTACCAGATAAAATACAGATAGAATATCGTTTTTGTGTATGTTTAATCATTGAAAGTGGTTTACAAGTAATTGTACGTAGTTGGGAGACGAATTTAAGACCACGTTTAATAGCAAATAATAGTAAATCACCCACAATCACTGATGAACCATTAATTTATGGTAGTTACAATATGGAAGAACGTATCGATAGAGGATGGTTGATTAAAGAAACTGTAATACAATTGAAATTATGCAATAATCCATTGACTTTATGGCGACCGAAATATCAAAATCGTCCGATTTATATAAAAGTAACAGCTGTTGGCCTTCAAAAACACAACACCAATATACCGAAAACAATGTCTGAAGCATTAGAAGAATCACTAAGTGCCGATACACAAGATACAGTTGAATTACCAAAACATTCAATAACTGAAGTGGCTAATTTGAATGCTGATGATCCAACATTTCATCTACAACCACAATTCGGTGAAGAATTCCGTGAGAATCATATGTTAATCTTTCAATCAACTGTATTATTTCCAACAAATACAGCATTTCTAATTGATCTATATGTGTATAATCCACGTAATGGTGATAATGAACCACCCCATCATGCTGGTTTCAGTTATCTATTACCTAGTGTATTACAAGGTAGTGAAGGTAGTGTTGTATTACCTGTAACAAGTACAAAACATCGACCATTAGGACAGATACATATTGATTATTTAGTTATCAGGCCAATGGCAAATTTTAAATGTGATTTTTCATTATCATATGCCAGACATTGGAAGAAGACAAGAGCTGGCTTAGATGTTGGACATCGTGGTAGTGGATCCAGTTTTAAAACACAAAATTGTGCTGAAGTACGTGAGAATACAATAGCTAGTTTGAAGAATGCCATAGATCATGGTGCTGATTTTGTTGAGTTTGATGTACAATTAAGTAAAGATTTAGTGCCTATTATTTATCATGATTTCCATGTTTGTATATCGATGAAGAAGAAGAAACAATTAGATGAGAATGATATGTTGGAATTGCCGGTCAAGGATCTAACATGGGATCAACTGCAACTCCTGAAGGTACAGTGTGTGGTGTGTCTGAGCCCTCTCAAAAAAAAATTTAAAAAAAATCAAAAAGAATTCAATCTAACTATGGGCCACTAATCAAATATTTATTTTGATCTTTGATAAAACAAAGGGGCACATATCTTGTACCTAAGGATCTTATCTTGAAATTTGTTATATTTTAGGTCAGTTCCATCTCTGTTCTATTCTAATTTATTATTTGATTTAGGGGCGATCCTATTTATGATGCGAAAAAATTTGATGCGGCCAATGGCCTCTTTTAATTTTTAATAAACAATCGATCGACTTAACTCTGTAGTTAATGGGGATGGGGTCAACTTTGATGTGGCATATCTAGGATCGCCGCTGATTGCCTAAATTTAGAA
>JAZBGY010002417.1:0-10934 GCA_037414755.1 Lydus trimaculatus
GCGTGGTAAAGGATGCGAAACCACACCTCTGACATGTGATAATCTATAATTCCTGGTTGCGT
Organism: Lydus trimaculatus; assembly: GCA_037414755.1. Taxonomy (NCBI): domain Eukaryota; kingdom Metazoa; phylum Arthropoda; class Insecta; order Coleoptera; family Meloidae; genus Lydus; species Lydus trimaculatus. Next base: position 63 of record JAZBGY010002417.1, read on the forward strand.
TTTAAAAATCGTCAAGGGGCAGAATATGAAATCGTTACAAACCGACATAGACTCTTCATGCCGGCCGACGACATGAGTGGAGAGACTGCTACCCGCCGACACGTCGTTGCCGATAACGACACAATACCGATATATCGGCGAGTGTGAAAGCATGCGATTACGAGTCCACCGATATCGGTGTCGTTGTCGTGTCGGTGTCGTATCGGTAAATGTGAAAACGCCCATAGTTTCAATAAATATTTTTTTGTTTATTGTTTATCACTTAGTAACTTGATATCTACAATTTATCACTGTTCGTCTACTACAGTGGATCATTTAAAATCATTTATAATGCATTGTCATGTTCTATGATAATTGTTCATCTGTTCGAGCACTTCTCAGGGCCGATAATTTTCTGTCGCATAGACGATTCTGATTGGTGTTTCATAGAATAAGTCTCGTCTCGTCAAAACTGACAGCAAGAGAAATAGAAGATAGGATGTATTGTTATTTGCCTAACCGTTTAAAATTTTTTCCAAAAATAAAAATCTTTTATTCGATTTTCCTGGAAAACGACAGCTAATTTTGAAAAAAAATTTTCTTTCCCGAATTTGCCATATTATCTTCGATAAACTCAGATAAATTTCATTCGGTTATAATAAATACTAGAGACAAAAAACGTAATTTACGATTTAAAGATTTTCCCCTTTTTTGGAAAATCCTGTGAATTTTTCCAATTCATATTTTCTTTCTAGGCATCTCCATTAACATTCTAATCGAATGCAATAGCGATCGCTATAATTAATATAAAAATAAAATACTCAATAATTAAATATTGTTTTCTATTTTGCGTCTATTGTGCGGTACCCGATAGTAACGGTGTATGATAATTAGCCTATCCGATACCTAGGTAAAATGGGTACATAAAGACGCCAGGTACCTGAAGTGATTAAGTCCTCTAGACCGGAATTCGAGTCATGGATTATATTTATAAAAATTTTCTCGACCGGAATTCGTGTCCAGATTATTATTATAGATTAAGTTAGACCGGAATTCGAGTGCGTCCATTTTATATTTACATGTTTATCATCCGATCTAGGTGACAATCAATTGGTGTAATACTCCTATATTTTCACACTTGTGCACTTTCGTTATGCGTTCTACAACTTGCGCTTTGGCTTTTGGGCGTGTTTACATTTGTGTGCTTTCATCATGCGCTTTTCAATTTGTTATTGCTATAATCGTCAGCTGTCAGTTTGTTCAATTTCACGATGGATCCATTAGATGCTGTTTCATTTGCAAACATTAATACTTATAGCAAATGAGACGATGAAAACTAGAAAAAAAGAAAGCAAAATAATCGTGGTAGGATGTGATATCAGCATTATTCTACGATTTTTATTTTGAAGCTTCGTAAGAAGGCTTAAGTGTTTTTCTTACAGTATAGGACAGATTAAAACCATTACCATTGACAGGAGCGGATTTGATTGTGATGCTGCCCTAGGCCCGCTCTGATATGCCGCCCTAGGCATGCTCTGATGTGCCGCTCTTCTTATATTGTCAGGAAATATAGTATACAGGTTGAAACATTTCATCTAGCAACTTAGGAGCAACTACAAGAATCGAGACAGTTTTATAGCCTTTGTCTGGTCTGAAAAGAGATAGCTCGTAGAATATTTGTAAGCAGAGGCGGATTTAGGTCGACTGAGGCCCCAGGCGCAGAGAAAATATTGGGCCCCTTATACAAAAGAGAGATAGACAGGGTAAAATAAAAGTATACACAAACAATTTTGCATACAAGTAGAGCACCAAAAAATTAAGGATACATATTTTTTCAGCTGCCCATATTCACAATAAGGAGGTGAAATCTAAACTATAGTGACCTATTCAATACTAGATAGTTAGCTTTTTTATGTTGGAAATAAGTCAAGGTTGAAGCATATAGATTAGTTCCAGTAGGTAAAGTGTAATTTTCATGAAAATTTAAAATTTATGTATAAAGACAAACAGTTAGTATGCCGACATATAGTGTAGGAGTTTTAACTGCATTTCCTACCGTGTAATTTGATACTAAATTGTCGTATAAAATCATCAAATATTTAACATACCGTTGCATTGGATCAATAGAGTATAGATAGAATATCGCATTTCAATTGTTTCAGTCAGTTCAATTATGGGACACAGCATTTTCAAAGCTAACTTAGATAGTTCTAATTTTTCATGCAAAATTGAATTTTTGATTTTTTTTTCGCAACTTTTAATAAAAATAAAGGTACACGTATGTTACATTACTGAATTCATAAAAAAATACTCTTTCCAAAAATATTAAATTTGACCCCCTGTGCTATTTAAAAAAAGTCAAGTTGGTCCTGTATCTTCAGAATAAATGATGGTAGAAAATTGAAAAATCATTGAAATCAATTTGATTGTTTTGAATACAGACATGTACCTATTTTTTATTTTCGATTTTAAATATGTTCGCTGTCCTTATTTCTATTATGTAATTTGTTAGTTTTAAGTTTAAAGTGGCTTTTACTCCTCTACAATTAAGTAATTGTTAGTTTCTCTTAATTTTCGTTGGGATATGTAACATGCCCAAATACTTTCTTGTTCTATCTTAAATGACCCTTGTCGAGAATACAATGGTTGGTATGATTTTGATCTTATTATTATCATTATTACTACTATTATTATTTTCTTTGACACAGCTTTGATACTGGATTTATCAATGAGATTTCATCATCCAAGTTATAAGTTAATAGATTTTTGAAAATTAAAAAAGGAAGACCTGCTTTTATTGTTTTATAATGGGAATAAGCGATATAGGTATCTATGTACATTGTACATGTTATGTATGAACATTTATAAAAGATCGATATAATAGTTTATGCTCCGCATCGGTGGCTGGGCAACAGCCAATCACAGCAAATATATTTATAAAAAACCAATAGCATTGTAAAGAATCTCCTATAATAAATGTATTGCGCGTTCCACCTTAAAGAAGCACGTAGACATAAATAATATCATATTAAATTAATGACAATAAATTGTTTATTGATTTCCCCTTTATTTCTTGATAATAATAGTAGAAATCGTGAATCAAGAAAAATACACTCGAAATGGTTTCGCACTTCTACGAATATTTCAATAAGTAATTATGCACCTGTCGTAAATACGAATAACAAAAATTCTATTGTGATTAAGATAAAGTATATGGATTAGTTGCAGGATAGGCCAATTACGAAATGTTTAGATTATGACAATAATTTTGCGTTTTCGAAAATCGTCATTTTCATTGGAAAAAAATCGAATACTTTTCGATGTTTCGTATTTAAATTGATTTGACCTAGTTTTAGAGGTCAGTGCCGCTGATTATCGTACCTTGCATCAATTCGTTTGAAATACGTATTTTTTATCTGCTATTGTTTTATTTCTTTAAAGTACGTGGACGATGTTTCCATTAAACAATCGCCATTTGTTTACCTCAACGCTTCTCCTTATCATTACTAGTTTATTCAAACGGAATTAGTCCATACGTCAACAAATATCAGTTTAATCACGTATGATTTAAAACAGCCATTGACCTGTTTATAAAAACAGAATTATACTTTGTGTTTTTGTTCCGTTTCTCTAAAAAATATAGCTGATTCACCTTGTATATTATGTACCTACATACCTAATTTAAAATTTTCCAATATAATAATAAATTAGTGAGCTATTAAGCACGAGTTAGACTTTTTATACTGGAAATAGGTCAATTGAAGCATATAGCAAAGGGGCAGAACTGTTCCACGGCGATTTTGATAAAATTTCGCATACAGGTAGAGCACCAAAAAAATAAAGGACATATTTTTTTAGCTGCCCATATTTATATTAAGGAGGTGAAATTGACCCTTAAAGTCACTGGCGAGTGTGGGGGGACCCACTAAGCTATAGTGACCTATTTACAGTGCTGGTCCTGGAATGGGGCAAACGCGTGCTTGGCACGCGGGCGGCCAAATCAGATCAAGTGATTTTTCAACCTAAAGTAAAAAATCTAATGCGAATTAAAACGATGATAGTGATTTAAATAATCCGAATGCTTTCTTCTATAATTATCAAATCTATCAGCTATCTAGACCTAGACATAACAATAATTCAACTTTACTTTGAAATTACACACTTTATTGGTAAATTGATATAAAAATATAAAGTAAAGATTATTGTTGTTAGCTCTAGGAAAAAGTATTGCAATTTAACAGGGCCGAAACTAGCTATAGGCAGAGTAGGCAGCAGCCTATGGGCGCTAAATTCAGGTTTACAATTCATTATTTTGATTTGTAAATACTTAAAGAAGTGCATATGACTGGAAATTGATTAAGGTGTACAAGATGTTTTTTTATTGTGATTTAACATTGCTATTTTGAAAATCGTCCGTAAATGATGGAAGAAATAAGGAAGAAATGTTGCGTATTTAACAAACCAATAAAAGAATTAAGATATCTTTTATCGTTTACGAATTATACCGATAGAAAACCAAAAAATGCCATTTTCTATTTTCCCTTGCAGCACACTCATTTACAGAATTATCAAAAATTTTTAGAAAAACTTCTTAATTGGGAAGACAAGGCTTTAATTCTGCGGAATAGCAAATTTTCATACGACATTTAGTCTCATCAGGGCCATAAAAAAACCATCTCATATATTATACGTGTATTCCAATATTTTTAATTTTTTTCTATTTTTTTATTTTTGAAAGGGGCGCTGAAAACCCGATTTGTCTATACCCAAATTTTCTCTTGTTTCGGCCCTGCAATTTAATACTTTATTACGTCCTCAGTCAGAATATTTATCGCAATACGGTATACTTATTGTTCAAATTTTCTTAGTTACATACATCTGTTGTTAGAGACTAGTGGCAAAACAGATAGGGGGCGGCAAAAATTGATTTTGCACGTGGGCGGCCAGGTACCCAGGACCGGCACTGCCTATTCAATACTATATAGTTGGCCTTTTTATATTGTAAATAAGTCAAGGTTAAAGCATATAGATTAGTTCCAGTAAAGAGTAATTTTCATTAAAATTTAAAATTTATGCAAAAAAACAAACAGTTAATATGCCGACATATAGTGTAGGACTTTTAACTGCATTTCCTACCGTGTAATTTGATACTAAATTGTCGTGTAAAATCATAAAATATTTAACATACCCGTTGCATTGGATCGATAGAGTATAGATGGAATATCACATTTCAATTGTTTCAGTCAGTTCACTATGGGACACGAAAGAATTATCAAATTCATAACATATTTATTGAATATCATTGGCACACACGTAAGTACGCGTCTATACTATGTAGAAAAAAACTTTTTGCAAAACTCCGGGAAATTATAGAGTCTTTAATTATAATTCCTTATCTTTAGAGTGTTATTAAATATCTAATAATGATTATAAGTCATTAAAAAAATCAGTTATTGATTAAAAAAAACAAAAGATATATTGAAAGTGAGTGAATTTGATGATAACTTGAATATATTGTACAAAAACGGCATTAATAAAATTAAATTATCCGTAAAGATATTTATTGTTGTGGATATCATTTTAATAATAAGCTATCTAATAGAGCTAATAGTATTTAATGAAATCGCATTCATTTATTATGTACCAAAATGGGTTCCAATAAAAGTTTCATTACTCTTTAATGGTATCACACTTGGTTTAATTGAAACAGTTGTAACAACTTTCGATCTATTTGTATTAATTTCAATATCATTATTACCAGTTCAAATGAAAATTTTGTACAAAAGGATTCCATATCTAGGCATTGGAGAAGACTTCAACAATCTATTGGTATCAGCTAGAATAAAAACATGGGTGGAAGATCATATTAAATTTTATGAGTAATTCAAACAAAAGATGAAAAAATTCCTTAAAAATCTATAAATTTATAATTTTCAGTTATTTCAAATTGTTGAATTCTCTAATGAGATGGTCAATTTTAATACAATGCATTATTTCTGTTATGACAGTGTCTTTTGAGTTCCATTTTATAGTTAATCAAACAAATGATTTCAAACATTTAATTAAATCGTTGATTTATACATGTGGAGTATTGATTGAAATTTCTTTAATATATTGCTGGCCAGCATCTAAATTAACCGACGAAGTAATTAACAATTGTTGATAATAAATTTCATTTCTTACCAATAATTCATTTTTAAGGCTGCTGCAACTTTATTTCATTTCTATGATACTGCATGGTATAATTCTTCGCTATCAATTCAAAAAAGTATATTGTTAATCATGTCTAGATTACAGAAAGAAACTGTTATATCTGTTGGTAAAACATTGGTTGTTAGTAGAGAAACAATTACAAATGTTTGTTGAAAATAATTTACTTAATACAAATGAAAAGTTTAATTTTATTCAAATTTCAGGTATTTAAAGCTGCATTTTCATATTGTACCACTTTAGAAACCATGCAACATATGTATTCTCATAAATAAAGCAGTAACGCAATGATGCTTACTTAATCTAATTGTTTAAAAATTTTCAATTAAATCCACAATGTTAACGAATTACTCCATCGTGTAGATAGTTTTAGATGAGACAATGTTGATGCTATTGCACATTAATTTAAATTGAATTTAAAATTAAATATTGTACCTTATTTATTACAAGTTGTATATTTATCACTATATTTCAATCAATAAATTATTCTCAAAGTTAGTCGTACGTATTTTTTTTATTCGGAGTTAGGAAGCTATATAGAAGTTTTGTTGGAAATCCATTAAAAATATGCAATGTGTAATGTTTTGTGGGGGAATATTTGAAAACGCGTAAAAAGCAAATTTGAGAAATAATGTATCACAACTTAAGGTATTCTTATTGTTAGTGTGATACCTATCCGGTGTTAGAACGTTAAAAGATTTTGATGTTCAAACCAAGCAACTAGGTACACTGAGAAAAGCATCGTTCCCGTCCCCCATTTATAGTTTTTGCATAAGTTAGATCGTGATAAAGAGAAACTGGGCAAACCAGATGTGTAAGAATGGTGATCATGGACCCTACCCACCCATAGTTGTATTTCAAAATATTTATAGTGAAAATTATCCTTATAATAACGATATAGGAATGATCGATAGGTACCTATATGTAGCGATATTTATAAAGAATCGATATTTTATGCTCCTCGGTAACTGGACGTCAACCAATTAGAGTAAAACAAATTTCTACAAAACCAATAGCGTAGTAACGAATTTGTTATCAATAAAATTATAGCACGCTCCACCATAATATGACCCAGAAATGAGCATTCTAATAAAAAAAAAAACAAATATTATTGCATCAGTTTACGAAAGACATGGAAAAAAAAAGGAATAATCAAGCTATCTGTCGGTTATCACTAAGAACTATTTGTGAAGCAATACACATGTAATCAGTAAAATAAAGAGTAACTATAGGTATATATTCCTACTTTTATTATAAAGGATCGATATTTTATTCTCTTGATAGCGGTAACTATGTGACAGCCAATCAGAGTCAAATAAATTTCTAAAAAACCAATAGCATTGTAAAGAATCTCCTGTACCAAAGGTACATACACAATCAATGTATAGCGCGTCCCACCTTAAAAAAACCCGTATTAATTGTTTATTGATTTTTCCTTAATTTCTTATAAACAGCGTATCTACTTCTAATAAATAAAATTTCGCTCTATGTCGCTGCATTTCATTTAACTATACCTATTGATTTTACAAATCAATAAATTGTATTAATCTCAAATATGTTGTATGGTGTTTGGCAAAACTGTTTAAAGTAAATGAAATATTGTACCTACTATTTATATGAAAAAAGAAAAAACAAACAAGCAATAACCGTATGGTAGGGCAATTAAAATAAATTTGTACCTACAACAAAATACACTCGATTTTTATCTATTTCTTCTCATTGTCTTCATGATTGGTATGTTCTTTTTTTGCATAGGCAGGGCCGAAACAAGGAAAAATTTGGATGTAGACAAACCGGGATATTAGCGCCCCTTTCGAAAATGGGGTGTTCTTTTATCATGATTTAACATTACGATCTTGGAAACCGTAAATGATTGAAGATTTAAAAAATTAATTTGATGATAGCCATGATGAAACTAAATGTTGCATCGAAAATTTGCTATTCCACAGAATTAAATCCTTTGTCATCTCAATTAAGAACTTTTTCTAACATTTTTTTATCAAAGTAGATTAGGATCGGCGCGTGTGTGTGGCGCCTCCACCAAATTTTTCAAATTCCACACACGAAAGTACCCCGACGCATCCACCAAAATTCAAAAGTAGAATAGGATCGACATCATATAACTGTTTCTTTGGATAAAGGTGCTACAAGAAAAAAATATAAAATAGCAATTTTTGGTTTTCCTCTGTATAGTTCGTGAGCGGTTAAAGAATTTAGCGCCCCAAGTCCGTTGACGCCCATAGGTTGGTGCCTACTCTGCCTATAGCTAGTTTCGGCCCTGTGCATAGGTATATGTAATTTTCATATACAAAAGTTGTACGTTTCCGGTAATCATGAACGGGACCGGCATGTGCTTGAACAGTCTTCTATATAGCTCTCAAGGATTTCTGCAAATGCAAATTACAATGTTCTTCATAGGAGTACAACAGGTGAAGAATGTACATTAGGTGAGAACAACAATATTGAAAAGCAGAAGGTAATTTTGGAAACTCTCTTTTAGCAATGAAAAGATAATTGATATGACCTCATGACAAGGGTTTATATTTTGTAAATTGTTTAGTTTCTTGATGAAGACAATAACTATTGAAATATGCAGTTAAGCACGTCAGCTTACATATACCAACAGGACAACAGTATTTGTAGTCACGATATATCGCCAGGTAGTAATTTGAATGTATATAATTGATCTTTTATCTTTATCAAATATTCATATTCGTAATATCGAAATCTATATCGGCGACATAGTGGGATTTAATTATACAGACCTTTAGAACGATTCAATCGTTTCATTATAGTGTTGTCATACATTTTACAACGAATATGACCCAATAAAATAGGTATACTTTGATTATAATGAGATAATTAAAAATCTAATATCTAGATAGTAGTATTTTCTATTGTTGATAATTTAATTAATGAATATTTCAAAAAATCAATGAAATTTTACGTTAGATATCTAATAAGTTGTGTTGTATGTATGTCGACATCTACAAAAAGTCAATATTGTATGCCCCACACCGGTAACTGGACGTCAACCAATCAGAGTAAAATAAAATTCTAGAAAACCAATAGCATGTTAAAGAATTTGTTGCCATTTGAAGTATAGCACATTCCACCTTAAAAAGACCTAGATATGAGTTTTCTAATGAAAAAAACCAAACAATTATTGCAGAAGCTTTCAATAATTCGTGGTTGTTACTATAAAAACAAACATTTTTTTGACACCAGACATATAGGTATAGTCAGTCAATTAAATGGTCCTTTATCAACCAAAATAACGTCTATAGTCAGTAATATGGAGAGTAAATAAATTATTACAATTTTGAAAAATTTAAATTTTTCAAAGAAATTTGCATGTCCCCGATGTGCCCATCCCCATCCGTCCGGCACTGAGGCCACACCAGTTAATTCTTTTGTTAGCAATAGAAAATTTGTAGAAACCTTCAAACATACACCTATTCTATAAGGATTGTTAATCAATATTTCAGGAATCAATCAATGGATGGGTGTTTGTAATGATAACAACGCCTACCAACTTTATCACATTTGATATTTTTACTGACGTGTCTCTTTTCTTCTTTATGTTTGTTAAATTTTATTCGTTTGTCTTATCTATAGGGAGGTAATATTGCGTTATGCTTTGCCCTTCTATGCGTATACGTATATCATCATTGGGTTGAATAATAATTCCTACATAATACATGTACGCGTTCACATTTTCTGATAATGATTGTGCGGTAAAATCTACACAACAGGTAGTTCAGGCTTTGACAGAGGAGACAAGGGAAATCCATATTACAATATTATTAATGAGAATAAAGCAGGTGTGTAATTATACACAGGTCAGAAAAAGACACGTCGGTAGAAACACTAAATCGTACTTAATTGGAAAAAATTATGTATTAGTGTTATATTCCGATACTCATACATCGATGGTGGGGTTCAGTCGTACTGCCCATCCGCCTAGTGGGGGTATGCCGTCAACGGATATACTAATCCACTGGCGTGGAAATGCTGCGTCAGAATATTACTGTTGCTTTGCTGTACACAATTTGTAACCTATTCTCGACGCTACTGAATGTCATTCTCCCAGTCATGTGTAAAAATCGGATGCTATTGGCAGTCATATAGTTTGCATCGTCCCACTAGCCACTTGCAAAACCGCCCTAAAAGCCCGCCTGTGTAGGTCTGTTGGAATATTACTATAGAACTTATCATACATTGTAAAAAATCATTGTTAATCATGATGATGCGTTCTAAAAGAGATACTGTTATTTCAGTAATGCCGCTTTCTAATGTACTCTATTATATGGATATCTACAAAAGTCAATATTGTATACTCTACACCGGTAACTGGGTGTCAACCAATCAGACCAAAATAAATTTCTAGGAAACCAATAGCAACGTAAAGAATTTGTAGCTAGAGTAACGCTCCTTTCACATTATCCGGTTTTGACCGTACGGCAAAAATCCGAATAAACAACAAATTGTCACCCTTTTCACACTATACGGTTTTTTGCCGTGACAATTTGTCAGAAGGTCAGTTTGTACTAAGTTTTCACTAGGTGTGCTGGTATAATGAATCGTGAACAAATGAGTGCACTATGGTTATATAAAAAATTATTTAAAAATTGCTGTCTAAAACCATGGTAACTTCAAGGGAAACAAATGTCACGTGTCTCT
>JAZBGY010002418.1:0-10933 GCA_037414755.1 Lydus trimaculatus
CGTTTTCGCTAGTTTAAATTTTGAACACCAGGCGGCAGTACTTGTACTTACCACTTACCAATAGATATCGGGCTTTATTCAATAAGTCGCTGAAAGTGTTTATATCAGCTCTGGATATTCTATTACGGATTCTGGGATGTAGTAGTCCAAAAATCAGATCCAGTTGCCATTCTTCGTCCAATGGTCTCGATAACTGACTTAACCAATCCCTCTGTATTTTTAAAAACTGGTCTGTGGTTTGATGTTCTTTCTGTATGTTTTCAAACAGTTTCGGCTGCTTTGGTGCGAAGGCTGTTCTAATTAGGCTCGTGTTCACGAAGCTGAAGCACTAGGATAAACGACGATCGTGATCAAGATGATGCACGTGGTGAATGACGGCTCGTGTTCACGAAGATGAACCACGAGGATAAACGACGATTCGTGATCAAGAAGATGATGCACCAGGTAATGATGACGTGGTGAATGATGGCTCGTGTTCACGAAGATGAAGCACGTTGATAAACGACGATTCGTGATCAAGAAGATGATGCACAAGGTGATGATACAGTGGTGAATGACGGCTCGTGTTCACGAAGATGAAGTACGAGAATAAACGACGATTCGTGATCAAGAAGATGATGCAGTGGTGAATGACGGCTCGTGTTCACGAAGACGAACCACGAGGATAAACGACGATTCGTGATCAAGAAGATGATGCACGAGGTAATGATGACGTGGTGAATGATGGCTCGTGTTCACGAAGATGAAGCACTTTGATAAACGACGATTCGTGATCAAGAAGATGATGCACAAGGTGATGATACAGTGGTGAATGACGGCTCGTGTTCACGAAGATGAAGCACGAGGATAAACGACGATTCGTGATCAAGAAGATGATGACGTGGTGATTGATGGCTCGTGTTCACGAAGATGAAGCACGACGGTAAACGAGGATTCGTGATCAAGAAGATGATGCACGAGGTGATGATGACGTGGTGAATGACGGCTCGTGTTCACGAAGTTGAAGCAAGAGGATAATGTAATGATTGGTGGAAAACCGTGATCAGGAAGATGATGTACGAGGTTTTGAGCGCTGAGAATATCCAAGTTTCCTAAGAAGTGGTACTGTTTTCAGTCATCTCCCTTAGATTTTTTAGAGGTATTTAGTTCTAGAGCAACTATGATGAGTGAGTGAATTATTGTGGCCGTGCCCTCTGCCAGTACTTGAGTAAGAAAGGGGGGTGAGCGCCCTGACTTAATGTCAGCGTTATCCCATCAGCATATTTCTGAATTCTTATCGGGGGGTGTTACAGGGGTAAATATTAGTGTCCTTATATGTGCTATTCAATAATAGGTAAATTATCAAGGTAGTAGGACAAATCACAAAACAGATAGAAAATATGGATCATTGTCTTTTAATTCCTGTTGTTAAAGGACCATTGAAGTCAAGATGATTCCATCTTGAGTGCATAAAAGCATCATTATCTGTTTCTTCCCATCCACGAGGTATAGCACCACGATTACTCGTATAACAGAAACAATCGGATGAGCGGTCTGTGTATCTTTCCGTTCTATGTCTAAATATAGTTGCTGCAGATGTTAGATGTGGGTTAGCTGGTATTGCCAGTTCAAAGTTTTCAGCTTTCGTCCGATCGTGCTCATCTTCTGAGAGCACATGAATTAGCCTATTCCATAATAATATTACGCAATAATACTCGAACATAGCGAGTGAAACCCTTTGTTTGAACTGTTTATCTCTCGTAATTACGAGGTACACATCTCTAACAATTGTAAAGTATAGAGAAAGGTCTAAATGATATTTAATTTTCGCCCGGTCGCCAAAAATCTCATTTCTAATAATCTTTAGCTAAACTTCAATAGAACGGTTGAAAATACTACATGCAGTTGTAAAGGAGGCAAAGGATTTTGCAAACATGCAGCTGCGGTCTGTATTTATGTTAATTCCGAAAATACATGTTCTGAAACCGATCAGCCAATGGTATGGAATAAACCATTAGAGGAGCAATTGCAAAATACAAAAAAGGTTAAATAAGAAAAATGAAGAACTCAGGTGTTTAATTTCCGCAGCCGACTATTTATACCATTAACACACTTGAAAATGTTTCGGCTTTACATCTCGTAAAAAAGTATCCCATGATTGAGATGATAGAAGCTGAAAAGAAGTGCGAAGGTTTAAGATCAGTAAGACAAATACAAAACCGGATGAGAGAAAGGAATTTTAGAATATATAATGCTTATCAATCGCAATCAGATTCAATGGTTTTTAAATTCAAAATTTTAACCTACCCTTTAGATTGTGTTCAATCTTATTTGAATGTTGCGATCGATAAAAATTTGAGGGTGAAGCTATAAGCAAATATATGCCATTTTTTTGGATTTTTTACTTTTTTCTACGCTATGGCCAACCTGGAATTTTGTGTAAGTACAGCAAATTCAAAAATGAAAGTTACCTGTTTTTGGAATTTTCGACATATTTGATAATTCAGGGCGGAACAGGTATTCAGGGATGAAAGTTTGGGGGTGAATTTCGACTAATTGTGAAGGTATAAAATTTTGATTTACCGTTTATTATAAACAATATTGAAGGTGCTTTTAAGTGATGTATGTATCATTCGCTACCTTCAACCCTTGTGTAAAAAAAGGATGTTGATCTATGAAAAGTCCTCCTTATTATTTCAATTTATAATGAGTTTATGTTGTTTAGTTTAAGTTTAATTTTACTAATTTTATCAGGGAATTGGACCAAGGAAATTATAATCTGTTTATTGAGTCATAAACAGTTTTATTTGTCAACGTTTCGCGGCTATCTGGCCGCTTTATCAGGACTACAATAAATCAAATATTCTTACCAAAAAACTGTTATTAAACAATATAAACTGTATTGTAACCACGTAATAATAAATATTTAAGGGGAATGTGGTATACACCAAACAAATTTTCTTTTTTTCTATCATAAACCATCCAAATTAAAATATTATCAATTCAACAAAAAGCAACAATGTTGCAACAAATACGCTCAAACAAACAACAAAACAATATCATAAAAATATTATAATATAACAAATAATACAGATTTGTGAAAACACGAGTTTTTCATCGATTTTTCTAGAACAAATCGATTTTTAATTTAATGCGCAAGTGTGTCACCCATCTCAACGAAATCCAGTATGCAAACATAATTATATGAAAAGTAACTAATAATAATTGATGGGTACACAGTGTTAAAATTAAAGCTGTCTCTTATTTCTAACAATGATCATCAAGTGGTAGTCACAATATAAACAATAAACTTATCAACCAATATCAACCAACAACAACAACGCAATAAACACATTATAAAGACCAATAATTGTCAAAATGAAGTCAACTCAATTAGATCACGTAATGGTAATTGAAGAATACCAACAACCACTATAAAAAACAAGTTATGTAGTCAAACAACATCTTAAAATTATCAAACTCTATGTAGTAAGGTGTTATATATTCCACTAAAACTACCCACATCTTCTCTGAAGTTAACACAGTTATTATTCTTAATATAACACATTTCACTGATGTTTCTTCTGTTTTGTAAATTATCCACATCCAAAACGGTGACTTCACCAAAATTGAAGCTGTGTGATACCATGAATCTGTGTTGAGCTAATGCTGTTTTATTTCTTTTTTCATAATTTTTGCAATCACTAATGTGTGCTTGTATTCGTCTCTTCAGGTGTTGACTAGTCTGTCCAACATAACACTTGTCACAATCATTACATGGAATTTTATAAACAACATTGGAAATTAATTCTTTAGGAACAGGGTCTTTTAGTTTAGTATAAAATAATTTACCAGTAGTATTCAAATAGTTTGGAGCTAACAAGGAAAGGGACACAATTGTCCCTCTCCGATTTTGATAAAACTTTGCATACAGGTAGAGCATCAAAAAATAAAGGATACATATTTTTTTTAGCTGCCCATATTCACATTAAGGGGGTGAAATTGGCCCTTGAAGTTACCCCTCAAAAACAGGTTTTTCGCTGTATCTCGAGAACCAAGCAAGATATCGAATTCAATCAAAAACTGAAATATTCTGCACAGTCAGTACTATAATACCACCTAGCAAACAACACCCTTCTATCTCTATTCTAAAATTTTCATCTGTATCCTCTCGTATGGTAAAAAGAAGCGCCTAGGACTGGGAATCTTTTTTTGGCCTCGTGAGTCGAAGCATCAGTTAAAATAGTAATCCAATTGCATTTACTAAGTTGATCTTTTAAGTTTGCCAATCGCTGTACGTGTTAAGACGTTTACAACTTACAACAATACCTTCTGTTTTTGTGCGAGTACAACTAAATTTTTGTTCAAAACGATCGAATTAATTTAGAAGCACAATCATTCGTACGAAAACTGTGATTCTCTTTTACCGTGTGATAGGCCCAAACGCCCTCCGCCGTAGCCACATCCAGGTCTTTTGAAGTCGGAGAATCACTCTTCTTGAAAATTTTAACATGGAAGATATAATGTATTTTATATGAAGAATTTTATATTATAAAATACACTTATACAGTTGTCAATAATTTTAATAAATGGCCTCAAATATGCCAGTACGGTCTCTAATTCTACTTGCTTCTACCTGCCTATCATAAATCTCAATATCTGTCCCTTTACGGAAAGCCGTAGTAAATACTCGCCCGAGGCAAGCCAAATATCTCTGAAGAAACTATAGACCACCAAGACCTTATATTGCCATTCCAGGGGGGCATTGTTGAACATTTTTTATTACTCTCTTAAACTTGGACCACGGTCACTGTAAACCTATCAAGTGGTAGAGCGTGGGAATTCCGGTAATATCTAATAGACTTCTCTGCAATAATCATTTGAATCTGCCACACTCCCTGATAAAGTTTGTGCTGCCAACCTAACTTTCATTGGTTGCTTTTGCCAATTAATATGAGCAGATGTTGATTTGTTCCGCAATTTTAGATTTCCTTTGTCCTGAAATTCCTGCAAGAGTGCCAAATAGTTAACATTGATGTCCTGAAAGTAAAAAAATAATTGATCTTGTAGTATTTATATCATCCATGTTGAAAGCTATTTACTAGAAGGTTATAAGATGATTGGAACTTGGTTTGAATTAAATGTTAACCGTTTTGCCGACTATTTCGTGGTTTATTTATTTTGGACCACTTCTTCGGGGCTGTCTGTATATTATATAACAAAAAAGAGCAAAAAATCATCAATGCAGAAGCCAACATTTCTATCTGTACCAGAATCTTTATGTTTTCTGATTGCCATCACGATTGGTTTTTCAGCCTGAATTTCGATTCTATGCCTTATGGCTTTTATTGCATCTTCGGAAATGCCCGAATTACCATTCATGTTGTTATACCATTTATATAATGTAGGTGGGTGTGGTAAAGTTTTTCCATACCTGTCTAACATAGTCATAACATAACCTTTTGGAGATAAAAAATTTAATGATAAAGAGGACTTTCTCAAGTCATTTGGATATTTGCGGCTGTTGCCCCCTTTATATTTCGATTTACAATACCTTGTTAAAATGACTTTTGGTACGCCTAAAAATATATATGAAATTCTCTATTTTACGTTTTAACAGTATAGATACACTTACCTTCTAACAATAATTTTTAGTGGATAAAAATTATTTTGGCTAAGGTGTTTAGATTTTTTGAAATTACTCATAACTCTATTTAAACTAATAATTCTTTTATTTCAGTAACGTAATTTTTGTTGCAATATTTTTCATTTCTGTTGACTACCGATAAACATGTTTTGAAAAGTTTTACATTGTTGTTTAGAGTTTTTTATACATTCTTCGTTGATAGGAATACAGTAATTATGCTCCAGGTGAATTCTTTTAACCTATCAGCCAGAACTAGCTGATCAAGTAAGTTTTTCAAGTTCTGTACTTACTTTAACAATAGTCATCAAATTCCCTAAGTAAATTTTTTCTTCTTAGTAACTTGTCTTTTGAGTGAACAGAGGGTAATTTGTATTTTCTTTTTCTAAAATGATATACACTTTTAGACTACTAAAATATTAACATATTTTACAAAAATACGATGGCTTATGTGCCATATTATGGACACATTAGATAAGTTATCAGCATAGTAGGTAAAAGGATTGATAGAATGAGATGACTAAATGAGGAGGATTTAAATTTTTAGTTTTTAATTTTCTTTTGTTTGATAATATGAATATAAATTTCATTTACTTATCTTGGTATATGGGATAATAATTAAATAAACAAATAAATTATCAAATCACAAAGTCAAAATCCCATAAATATTAATGAAAATAAATTGAATAAAAGTTCTATACCAAAGTTTATTCTAAAAATAATCTAGGAGTACCAGTTTCGATGCTTATAGCATCATCTTCAGCTCCACGCTGAAAAAAGTATTATTTAACAAAATATAAAAATGTGAAGAAAAACGTAGACTTACTTAAAGAAAACAATACACGTTAAATTAATTTTAAATGTACAACGGTCATCAGTGGTATTAAAAATTATTTGAATTTAAGTTACATTAAATTAAAGTTTGTTCCAGTAGATAAAATAGTAAATAATTATGTTTTCCTTACATGATCTATTTTGAAGAATATTATTAAATTATTAATTGTGAATATTAACTTATTATAGCAATTTTCTTATGATGAAATTATAACTCAAAAAACAAATGACCAAGACTATTATTTAAACAACTAATATGAAATTACAATTAAGATTTTTGTCTCTTCCAGCAGCACACTATTAAATTTTGTATGAAAGTGGTGTGATTAGCAATATGTTGCAGACCCCACGTCTTCCCAAACAGCTTACTGCACGTCCACAATGCAGCCGTCGCTTTGGAGAGTCTTGTCGACGTGTGAATTCCAGTTTAGTCTACTATCCAGGATTACTCCCAGATAGCTGAGGAACCTCGAGATGAAGCTTCCGTCGTGCTTTCCCCGTATAACAACTACTAGGTCATCTGCGAAACCTTGTGCGTTGTAACCCTCATTATGTAGGCCCTCCAGCAGGTCATCCACCACCAGGGACTACCGCACGGGTGATAACACCCTCCCTTGGGGGCGTCCTTTTGCTGTGGTTACCGTGGCTTCTGCTTTCCAAAGAGAGAGAAATGGTGGGAGGTTCTATGCCTTTCCTGATAGCAGCTCTTCTTATCGATGTATATGAGGTATTATCGACAGCATCTTCTATATCCACAAATAGTCCGTGCGCTATTTTTTTGTGTGCAAGAGCTTGTTCTATATTGAGGATGGAAATACTAGGAAGCGGCTATCTCTAGTAGAGCGATAAACTAAGGCTCCTTCCTTATCTAGACCTTCCTAGATCGATGTGTTTGCTATCTTCATCCAAAACTTGGCATGAATCGATTTAAATCGATAAATTGAAACCACGTCGAACACTATTGTAAGGTGGTTCGACATGGATGGTTGATACAGCACCCGCCCATCATGCACGGTTTGCGCTATGAACGGGGTCGCGAGAGGTAGGTCTAAGACCTGTCGGATCGCGTTCATAAAGGTAGGTCTGTATCTCCTGTTTATGATGTCTACGTTTTGAAAGCAAACATATTCAAAAAGGCACCTACCTCTGTCTGAGCTGCTCCAGATGGTGTGATGTGCGTTGGCATCCCAGCCCAGAATTAGGTGTTTTTCTCCTATTGGGCACCAGTTAATGAGGCTGGGGGTGGTTTGTTATCATCGCCCGGGAAATATGCCGAGGCAAAAACAAGTGACCTCTTTCCTGTTCCGGTGGGCACCTCCACAACTGCTGCCGCCGGATCACCAGTCATGACCTCTGGGATAGGAGCAAAATTTATGTGTTTCCTGAGCATTAATACTTCTTTTGGTTTCTCATACCTGGTACTGTAGACCATGTGGTATGAGTTTCTTGGGAGTCCCTTCATGGTTGCGCCATTAACTCCAGACTATTGTAACAACCCTATACTGATTTGCCTCCTCATAAGTCCAGCACCTAGGCTGCTATCTGGAGACATTCAAGCCTTCCTTTAGGGTGGAAGACGTATTTTTTGCCCTTCGGAGTTGCCACAGGGCGTTTTTACCCCTTGAGTTTCTCTCGAGTCCGCTTCAGTGGCCGTTTATTCTGCGCGCCGTCCGACCCGGCGTCGCTGGTTCCACCAGCTGTTAACGCCTTTTTTGGTGGATCAGCCTCAGCCTGCGGACGGCTTGCTGAGTAGTATGATAGTGATGGTGATGTTCTCTCATCTGCTTTCCTGGGCTTTGCATGCCTGCCATCCCTCGGTCGAATTTGAATTTGGCCGAACTTATAGCAGGCCTTATAGTTCAGATTTTTCAGTTTTTCGGCAGACCTATTGTCTGCTGAAAGGGTGACCTCCAGCGCATAACCCACCGGATTTCTCCGAAAAACTCTCTAGTTAAAGGCCTTGAGGTCCTCATTTTGGGCTTCAATCAACCCCAAAATCCTGTCATTTGACTATTCGAGGCTACCAGGGAGGTATCCCACATCGATTTCTGTGTGAGGCATTTCGGCCTTTTCCACCACCTTTAGGGTTCCTCCCTCCTAAAGCTTTAATTCGGACTGAATGCCTTTCAGTCACTCCGTTGTGGCTTTGTAAGAGCACGTCAGTCCGATGCATCCTGCCCGTAATGGAGCTTGAGTAATGTCGGCTTTATAGCAGCCCCTTTTCCGCTATTCCAGAACTTTATCCAGAATGTGCTCCGTTACGGCCTTCAATTGGTCCGTTGAGAGGAGCACTTCTGGGAAGTCAGGGTGCAGGATCCAGTCACTTGAGTGTCCACTATAGAGGGGTTTCACTATATCTCGTCCTCCAAGTGTGCCTAAGTAGGTCCTCTACAAAATAAATTTTATTTTTTTAATGCTTTTCTAATATCTTAATCCAAGCACATAACTTTCTATGGAAAACTAATATTAACGTACTGAATAGTGTAGTTTTTCATATTACGTTAATACATACCTGAAGTACCCTCATCACGAATACCAATATCACAAGGTGAACTTGGAGATGGTTGAGTATCAACAACTTGTTTCCCGTACAACTTCAATTTTATAATACTTTAAATTACGATTTACCTATTGTAAACGAACTAGATTGCTGCCTAAATTATAGAAATTCCAGTAAATTGAATTCAAAAATGTGACATAAGTTTACGTTTGCCTGTACTTTTTATGGAAATAATGGATAGAGGTTTTTCAAACGAACTTACCTCATCATCACAACTGGCACGGCTGCCATATGATAAACGTCGTAGTCGTTGTCTTTGTATTCTTTCATTTACTTCTATATCTGATTGCAAATCTGAAGTATACTCAGCTTGTTTAAGTTTTTTAAAAGCTTTTCAAGATCATTTATAATGATATTTAAAACCTCGTAATATTAGTCTGCTAGGAAACTAAATTAAACCGACTACATTCAAAAAAACGCCTAGACATTGTACGCAGTTCCCAATTATCCTCAACTTATAGATTATTGAATAGGAATTGTTGTTTACAAGACTTCTTTTTTGCCTGATATCAACCAATTTTTACTAATAACACCCACAGAATTGCCGTTTTCCTCGTTATGGATAAATTCTACAAAGCAGGTATTCTATAATCTAGAAGTACAAATAAGTCACCAATTATGCGTGGTGAAGTTAGGTTAGGTATAAATATAAATTCCATCTAGGTAAAGTATGGACTTTTTCTAGTGATGCACAAAAGCAATCAAATATTAATTTTCAAGTTCGCAACCATATTTAGAAGTCAGATTAGTAATTAATACCACAGTGTAACAATAAAAAATGTTTATAAATAGCTATATGAGTAATATCTTTAAGAACTAAAGGATTTGAGTATAATAAAAATGTTCTATATTCAGTAGCCTTCCATCGTGATAACTCAATTGATGACCTTGGTTTTCGATTGAATTAAACTGAAATGCAATTTTTGAAACATAATAAACATTATAATATCAACTCAATATAACGAATCGATAGTCGCACAAATAATGACAAACCTTTAGCAATTTGTGACATGTTGTGGATCTATGTCGTTCCACATATCGTTCACGGCGTCCTATAATTCTGCTTTGCTTTCTGGTCGTAAACGTCTCCGACTCATTTGTCTTACCATCAGGCCCCAAATGTTTTCAATTGGATTCAAATCTGGGCTTCTGGCAGGCCATGGCAAGACATTTACATTATTGTTGTTGAACCAATTTTTGACGATTCGTGCTGTGTGCACAGAAGAATTATCCTGTAATCATTTATTTAAAATACTTCATTTACAAGTTACAATTTATTAAAAAAAATCACTGCTATACACTAACTTAACTAAATCGAAAAATTAAAACCGTTTTCAAATCATACCTGTTAGTAGTATATAGGTGCCGATCCTAACCCACTTTTGGCGGGAAAATTTGAATTTGAATTTTGGTGGATGCGCCGGGAGTGGGGGTGATTGACCTCTAGATTTCAAGGTCGAATGTATCATATTTCATAGGTGTCAAGTTCAAGGTCAGAGGTTGTTGACCTCTATGTTTCAAGGTTAGATGTATCGTATTTCATAAGTGCCATGTTCAAGGTCAAAGGTCACCGACCTCTTAATCTCGGGGTCAAGCGTATCATATTTCACAGGTGTCGTGTTCTCAAGGTCAAAGGTCATTGTCCTTTTCATTTCGAGGTGAAATGTATCATATTTCATAGGTGTCATGTTCAAGGTCAGGGGTTGTTGACCTCTATGTTTCAAGGTCAGATGTATCGTATTTCATAAGTGTTATGTTCAAGGTCAAAGGCCACTGACCTCTTAATTTCGAGGTCAAGTGTGTCATATTTCACAGGCGCCGTGTTCTCAAGGTCAAAGGCCATTGTCCTTTCCATTTCGAGGTGAAATGTATCATATTTCATAAGTGTCGTGTTCTCAAGGTCAAAGGTCATTGTT
>JAZBGY010002420.1:0-10917 GCA_037414755.1 Lydus trimaculatus
GCTGTCAAAGTGACAAAAATCTCATCGCTTATGGGAAATTTTACATAGGAGTTGAATTATCATTGTAGTTATGAGGGTCCTTTGAAACATAAAACTGGATTGGATGCAGCTGTTCAAGACGGTCCTAAAAGTGTTGAATACACGAAATTAGTGAATTTTCTGACAAATGAATTACGCACCTTACTCAATTTAGACGAACAAGTCAATGTAATTTCGTCACCAGAAGATGCAACATCATTTCTAATGGAAGTTGGGTCGTTTTTAAAAGAATTAAGTAAATTGTGATAACAGTGAATTTTTGAAACTTTCTTTAACAAAAAAAAAATAATCAATTTAGGTTGTCCATACACAACATTGATTCATGGCCATGTATCTGATCGATTAGAATCAATATCTGATCGATTATTACTGCTGGATTATTTGATAACAGAATTGATGGCAGCACGAATATTACAAGAGAAGAAACCTGATAAAAAGATCGAATTGAAATTGGTATTTTATCAGTTTTGATTATAATTTTTGTTAATTGGATAATTTGCATGTGTATGTTGTAGCAAGAGACTGATGAAGCTGCAGCGATGAAGAAGATATTAGTGACTTTACGTTTCCCAAAACCACCACCGAATATCACAATGGAAACGTTATTCCAAAAACTCACCCCTAGTTTGCAAAGTACTGTACAGAAAGCTGGTGATGATTTAGTAGGAAAGCCAGCTTTTCATGGACAGTTGTCGGATAAACAGTGGGAAACACTCAATAATTTACAAAAAGATCTAAATGACGAGTATAGAATTCGACGTGAAATGTTATTGACACGGTTAGATGTTACGATTCAATCATTTCAAGTGAGTTATTGTTTATTCGCAAATTAATAGATTTAATCGAGAAAATTTGTTATAGTGGTCTGATAAAACTAAGGGTAAAGAAGAATTATTCGAAAGTGTGTATGCAGAGAAACGGAAAAAATTAAAAACAGATCCTGCTGTTGATTTGTCAGATATATTAGCAGCGCGTGATGAAATTGCAATTATTGAAAAAACTAGTAGTTCTACAGTTAGGAAAAATACAAAATCCTCTTTAAATAAAGTGATCATTGGACAGGTAATTGCAAAATTATTTTTTTGTTGTAATTCTATATTATTAATAACGAAATTTTAGGTTCCAGATCGTGGTGGTCGTACATCAGAACAAGCACCACCACCACCCGAAATGCCATCATGGCAACAACGTACAGCTGGACCACCAACAGGTGGTAATAGAGGCGGTGGTCGTGGCGGTAATAATAATAATCAATCACGTGGTGATTATAACAAACAAAACTATTCAAGAGGTAATGAGTCTTATGGATCTGGCGGTAGTTATTCCGGTAATTACGCTAATCAATCGAATTATAGTAATGATAATTATTATCAAAGTGGTCGAAGTTTTGATAGTGCCGGTAATTACGGTGGAAACTCCTATAATAACAATAATAATAATAATCATAGTAATAGTAATTATAATCGCGGTTATAATGATAATAGAAATTTTGATAGTGCCGGTAGTTATGAACAGAATTCGAAACGTCCGAAAACTTATGATTCATTTCAATCGACTCGTACAACATATGCCGATCAGTACGTACAGGAAGAACAGCATAATCAACAGTATCATCATGGTAGGGGTAGCGGTGGTGGTCGTGGTGGTAATAGGGGTGGACGGGGGCGATCGAATTATAATAGAGGCGGTCGAAATTATTGATTTGATTTTCTAAAATGCCAGTTTTCTTTGTAGGAAGAAATAGGAGATATTAATAAAACCGATGGTTTTCTCCGGAATCGATTAAAAATGCTTCAATAATCCTATAATTAACAATAATTTTGTTAAAATATGTATATTTATTATTTAAAAATTTAATAAAATTATCAATAAACAATAAATAAATAGATGTTTTATAAAGGTTTAAAAAATGATGTAACACTTGTGAGATTCTTTTTTTGATTCGTTTTCATTTGTACTTGTTTCACCACCGATTGTGAATTCAATTCTAAATGCAATTTTTTGGCAGCATGATAATCTAAATGACTACTGAATTCTTCGATTTTAATTTTTCTATTACATTGCGGACAAATTTCAATTTGACTGTCATCTAAAACATCTTCACGTTTCTTGAAGAACGTCAATAATGTGTTGTTGTTGTTATTATTCCCCATTTCTTCAGCTTTACGTTTTTTGTTTTTTAGCGTTTTTCTACTATCTGTAACCAGCGATGGTGCATTTCGTTGATGTTTCTCCTCTTTCATTAATTTCAAAGCAAAATGATAATCTTGATGCGAAATAATTTCAAAATTTGCAATTCTCCGATTACATTCAGAACAAAGTTGTGTTGTATCATCGCTAGTTTGATTTTGTGAAGCTTGACTTGTCGATTCTTCAGGTTGGGTTTCTTGAATTGCAGCAATCTCCGTTGTTTTCATTACAGTGAAGTATTTTTTAAAAAACGAACAACTAGGCGATGCTGTTGTTGGTGGTGGTGCTGCTGTTTCTAGTTTCGGGGAATTACTAGAGCTTACATTATTTTGATTTTCCATAATATCGCTGTTATAAAATACCAAATCGTCGTCATTCTCTTCCAATTCATCAGTCGAAGCCGAATATTCATCATTTCCAATATGATCAAGAGATGTCGATGATTTTCCAGGCTGAATTGGAGTACTATTGCCATCATTAACTTTAAAAAACGACGTTATCTCCCTGATTTTCTTAATATTCTCGAAATTTCCAACGCTAATACTTAGATGTTTTATGGAGTAGCTGCCGTCGGATTTTTGACAAAATTTCCGAATCACATCTGCCGCAGTTTGTGTGATTTTTTTGGAATCATACGAACCGAGTGGAACCGTCCTAGAACTATTCACATCCCTCTTATTATCAACATCTTGTGTAAAACTAACAACCATCTGTTTAGCTTTACGATTATTCTCCGATAGATCTTTTTGTAATCGTTGAGCAACTTCTTGTGCTAATTCGGATAACCAATGTTCTACATCGTCTTGTTTAGTTAAAGCTTGTTTTCCCGGAAAATTCTTAGAAGAACCGATAGATTTCGGAATTAATCGGGTAATCACTGGTTCCGTATCAATGCCACGGGCGATATTATACAACCAATTTCTATAAATTCAACATTAATCGAGTGTTTCACTGGGAATTATTGGCTTGACTTACGCTGTCTTTTCGTCGAATTTTTTCATTAATTCGTTTTCGCTGAATTTTGCCAACTCTGCCATATTTTCAATATGTAAACTTTCAACTAGACTTTTACCGAATTTCCCACCCAAACTTTTGATTTTATGAACTGGAACAGTTTGAAAAAACTCCCCAACAACATCTTGTGGTATAATTGTTTGTTTATTCGGTTTATGTAAACTACAAACTAATTTCGCTAGGATTTTATTGTGGGCAATTCCAGCTGAACATTTATATCCTAAAACTATTAAAATTAAATTTGATTTTGGTGAAAACTTGCAATTGTTACCCGTCTGTTCGTAGACTTTCCTGCGAATTTCTTCAGTTATCAAACCACCAACAGCTAATTTCAAATTATCTTCACTAAAATGTGGACTTTCTAAAATTTTATTGAGGAATTCTTGTGTATCACAGCCAACAACGTATGTATTCAACATATTAACTATTTTTAAATCATTTAAACCATTATCGATTCGATTTTTAACTAGTTCGGTTATATCGAGATAAGCTTCATCGACTGAGGCACGTTCAAGTAACGGTGTGAATGTTTGTAAGACATCAGCAACTCTTTTACCAGCATCCCTATATCTGAAATCAATAAAAATCATCAAATTATCGTGAAGATGTTCCTTTTTACAATTGATTTACTTTGTTAAATCGGCTTTACCACGAATTGCAGGCACTTGAACCAAATTGATACTAGGACACTTTTTCTTCGCTTCATTTCCTCGCATATGCCGAGTAACTCCTTGATCTCTTGCTGGATAATTTACTGCAATTATTCTGGAGAAACATACAAGAATTTTTTTGAGTTTTGTTGATATTATTGTAATTGTGATGCTACATACCCACCACCCCTCCAAGCGTTGTATTGGACAACGGCTATAGGTTTATCTTTTAGATTTGGATTGAGTTGTTCCTCTACTTGGCAATAAAAACAATCCATATCAATTAAAACAATTACTCGATCAGTATGGGGCATTTTTGCGGATTTGTTCGTATCAACATAACCTTAAATATTTTACTCTAATAAAAACGTGAAAACTCAAATGGCATTATGACAAGAATATCGAATTAAAATAACTGTTAGAGGCAATTCTGTTGAAAATCACTTGAAACTGAAATTTTCAGTCAGTAAAAATGTTTGTACAAGTTCCCACAATTTTTCAGTAATTTTTTGTTATACAAATGTTGACAGATGACAGCAAAAATCCCTAAGAACTACATACTATAGTTTGTAATTAAATCTGCTGTGTTGCCGATACTGCTATATTAGTTGTATTTTTTTTTAATTTGTGAAATATTACTCATCTTTCGTGGTGCAATTTAACAATTTTAGCGAGAAATTAACTTTTGTATTATACTTTAATTGCAACTTGAGATACATTTGCATTTTTTTTTTTATTATTGGATGGCTGATTTAGCAATGTTAAGCGATTGCACTTACGTAATCAAGTCGACATTTGTGACTATCTGCATACTATGGTTACGTGTATCTTTCATATTTGGAGCAAATTTTCTAACCTACAAATTGAGGAACTGTCACTTTTTTGGAAGTGCTTGTTGACAATAAAATTTTCAAAGAAAATTGTTATTTATTTTCCACAGTATGCCATCAAAAAAGAAAAAATACAA
The DNA here is from genome assembly GCA_037414755.1 of Lydus trimaculatus. Classification (NCBI taxonomy): domain Eukaryota; kingdom Metazoa; phylum Arthropoda; class Insecta; order Coleoptera; family Meloidae; genus Lydus; species Lydus trimaculatus. The sequence continues at coordinate 4,861 of JAZBGY010002420.1, forward strand.
TGCTAGATTTCCAGCGGTAATTCAATTCAATTTTTATGGAATAAATCTAATGTTAATGGCTTATGTTTTGTAGGGACGTATTAAAAAAATAATGCAAACAGATGAAGAAGTTGGTAAAGTGGCACAAGCTGTACCAGTTATAATTTATATCCTTTTTTTATAATTGCCTTTTACATAATAACCAGTTTTGTTTAAATTTGGTTACATTTTAAAAAGTGATAGTAATACAAACAGTAACATATGGCAAGATGTTTGTTTAATAATTATTTTGTTTTTCGGATATACAAATTAGTATTTTCCTTAATAAAATATACCTAGAACTTTGGAATTGTTTGTGGAGTCCCTTTTAACGAAATCAATGCAAATAACACAATCAAGAAACGCAAAAACACTGACTCCGTCCCATATGAAGCAATGTATTTTATCAGAGAGTCGTTTCGATTTTTTAAAAGACTTAGTAAAAAATATACCCGATGCTAGTGTACAAGAAGATAACGAAAATAATGCAATATATGAAGCGAATTTAGTCATAATGAATGAATCTGAAATTGGTAATAGTGATGGTGGTGTTGTAAACAACGACACAAAACCACCACAACAACAACAACCAATCGAAATAATTAAAAAACCGGAAATAGCAGCTGCCAATTTTTACACAGAACAACAAAGCACATCATCATCATCATCATCAACCAGCAGTCGAACGCCGGTTATCATTTACGGACCTAAAATTACAACAATAAATCACGAATCACCACCACCAACGAAACGAGCGCATTTAACAGTTAGCAATGGTGGTGGTGGTGGTGGTGAATCACAAACAATAAAACTTGCTACTACAGCTTTAATGCCATCATCAAACAAAACTAATTCATCTGAAATACGTACAAATTTGCCAATATGTAACGATAATACACCACCACCACTCATACCAATTTCACATAATCATTGTTATGGACAAAACACCGATGATAATCTTTGTATAGATGAAGATTACGATAATTAAAAAAAAAAGACTTTCGGCCTTTTTCTACAAATATCAATTTAATTTTGTGTGTGTTGTTTCAAATTAAAAAGATTGTCTTTATTATCAAAATGTGTTGTATTAGTTTATATTATAAAAAAAAAACAAAAAAAAAATACGTCATTATGTACAGAATTAGATAAATGTAATACACTTTTTTTGTTCATATACAGTTTTACATTACAATACACCACTTTCATTGAAATAATTGCAACTGTTTCTTATTTATGACAATACACGATTGTTTAATGTGATATAATTGCACTTTATAGATAACAGAAGCAATCATTCAAACATTCTAGGCACACATTACAATTATGGCAATCAATGTTGATAAAAAAAACTTATAAAAATATTGCATTTAATGAGTTAAATCCACACAATTATTAAAAAAATATATATATACAAACAAGACAAAAGAGAATCTAATTTGCAATTAAGGTAACTATAATTTACATTTGTTACACTTTAATAATGAATAAATAATGAGAAATAAGTTAAAAATGCATGTATTATATTACAGATTGTGCTAATTAAAACTAAAATTACATTACAACATTATAAATCGTACAATTGAAGCAAATCTAAGTTAATTTATAAATAAAACCTAAACGAAATTGTTGTTTTTTTTTTGTGTTCTGTATTACAATATTTTTATATGTATATGTTTTTTGTACTATAAAACCGGGTGTGATGGAATATTTACAATTTCCCAATCAACTGAATTCATTACCTTCATATTTACTTTCACAAATCTCCAACAGTCTTAATACAGGATTAATATTATATGGGAAGAGATCTCTAGCAACAAGTCGTTCAATTTGTATTTTAAGTCGTATTAGTACTGTCATGGTATTGTCTAATTCATTTGTACGTCCAATAATACCACCCTCATAACAACTACTAACAAAACGTTCCCAATAACGTCGTGTATATTTTAAAAAACGCAATAAATATAATAGAAAACACGTCTCATTACTAACTAAATAATCTAATAATACATCCGAATCATGACTAACTATACGTAAAAATTCGATAAATGAATGTACAGGATTTAACATTGCAACAAAATCTGGTGCTAATGTATTTTGGTATGATATACCAGCTGTTATATCCAATGTACATACCATTGCTTCAATCATATAATCATCTTGATCATTGAATAGATGTATTAGAATTTTTGAAAATGGTGTTTCTGGTAGAAATTCTAAACAATTTTTGATAAATACATCGACTTTCTTTAAAACATCTTTAATTGAACGTGCAATCAATTGCATATCTTGTGAGAAATCATAATCATCTGAACCAATACTAGAATCGGAACTATCTGAACGTGTTTCTTTGATTGTAATTGCAACCGATTTTAATACTAATAATATCATCTTTTGTAATAATGTTTTATCAATATTTGTTGTTTGTATTGTTGTTGAATTTATTGTTGTTATTGTACCGATAAAACTATTTACAATTAAATTCTCATTACGACGATATGGTAAACTATCTAATAAACGGAAATCTTTAACATAACGTACAATTAAATGGGCTAATTGACATGTATCTTCTGGTAACATATCTTGTAATGCTAATGTACTACCATAACATAATACTTCATTAAATAATGATAATAATTGTTTCCATATTATCGGTGGTAGATTATTGTTTAACATGCTAATGAAATTTTCTAAATGTGCATAAAATGGTTTTGTATCAATTACACTTAGATTTGCTTTTACTGATATTGTACTCTCCCATAGACTTAGAAATGTTAAAATACATGTTTGTGCATCGATTGTATTATTATGTAAAATTAAATATTGTATTTTATTGATTAATTCTGGCCATTTTGATTCTAAACTTTTTATAATTAAACCTTTAATCGATGATGTATCATAACTTTCCGCATCACTATATGGTACAGTTATACAATTAACATTACAATCATCATTATCATCACTATTACTAGTTCCTGCAACATCCTGTGATGGTATTGTTGTTGTTGATGATGATGATGATTCTTCTAATACATGTATTTCAACATTCTTCCATTCAACAACACGTTTGATTATTTCTAACGAAAAATTCATTTTAATAAAATCGATATTATCGATTGTTAGAAAATTAACAATTGTTTCTAACCATTCATTATTAATATTAGTTTTTGCAATTATTAAAAAACTACTTATTACCCTAATTGCCATATAATTAATATATTTATCATTTAATTCACATAACGATATAATTTGTTCAATTAAATTATGTTCGTTATTTACAAATGTATTACAAATATTAACAATACGCGAACATATATAACCGTTATTGTTTTGTTTTAAATAAACATCAAATAATATTTGTAAATTTGATAAGAATTGTAAAACTTTCGTTTGTGACCATTCACATAACATTGCAATCCTACTATCACCGTTATTATCAATAATTTGATGTCCTTCAAATGGTTGTCGTAATGCTGCATCTGGTATTTGACATAAACATTGCTTTACTAGATATCGTTGAAATAAACAACAATCATCGATTGTTGTCTCGATTATCATCGCGTTTTTATCAGTCTCTTTATAAGATTGTTGATAATCTGTTGTTGTTTGAATGTCTGGTGCTGGTTGTATTGATATATTGTCACAATTTGTTGTAATATTTTCAATCTTTTTGTTATTATCACATTGCAATTCACTATCACCACCACTCAATTCACTACTAGTCCTATACAAAATCATCTCATTATTATTATTATATTGTGAATTTAATGTATTTAATGTTGTTAAATCATCATCTTCATTGATGTTTGGTGGTAGATTTGTTAAATGTAATGTACGTACACCATTCTCTGTGATATTATGTATGAAATCGGTTTCATCTACTGTTGAATTTGTATTATTATCACCACCACCACCACCACCACGACGTAATTTCTTTTTTAGTGGCTGTTCTGATGCCATTTTATGTTCACGTTGTCTTAGAACCATTAGAATCGAATTTTCTGGCTTTTAATACACAAATCTAAAAACAATAACAATTAATTAATTTAATTTATTGTTAATTATTGTTTAAATCGCTGAAATTATTGAAAAAAACCATCCAAAATATTCACCTGTTGTTGTTGTTGGTTGTGTGTAACAATTTAATTCAGTAGTTGGATTTGTTACTTGTATTCGATACATTTGTTTATAATTTCATTAAAACCACAAATATTATCAAATTTTATTTAATAATTTAGTTGTTTTTAATTGGTAATTTATTTATAAAAATCTATTTTAAATAAATAAATAATGTTTTTTTTTGAAAAAAAAAACATTATACACACACAAACTCCATTGCGTACAATATGCTGTACTAATCAATCAACTATCTAGTTTCATATCAATGAATTTTTGCTGAATTTTCTAATTAGACAACAATCTAAAATTATCAAACTAACACAATTACAATTTTAATCAATTTCTAATTGTATTATAATTGTAATAAAGTTAATAATAATTGATTTGTTTGATTTGATTTGAAATGAATTAGTTGTGGTTTTGATTGAAAGTGTAAAGAATGTGCAATGTTGCCATATTGCCAGCTACCATTCATAATTTTTATTATTTACAATTAAATAATTGGAAAAATTCAATATTTTTCAATTAATTCCAATTACCAATTAATATTGCTATAATTTTCCGTTAATTTATTTATTGGGTTTTGTTGAAAATTTATTGATTTAAATGAAATCTCAAATTGTTGAATGGAGATGTGCGTAACACAGTAGAACGCATTTTTGTACGAGTAGCTCATTCTACTTGTTTTTTTTTTGTGATGAAAAAATAATTCAAAGAATTGCTATATAGCTAACAACATGATTGTTATCAATAGATTAATGATAATTTTATTTTAATAATGTCACAAATTCTTTTGTTTTTATTAATGATAATAGTACACCTTTCACTTTACATTTAAATAAGGAAATTAAGTGAAAGCATTCAAATGTCACCAAATAACCAATTTACTGGATTTCCTACGAAAAAAGTCATTTTTTATCTGAATCTGGAGTAAAAAATGTACTAGAATCAATCTATATACAGGTGTGGACATTTCATCTAGAACACTGGTGAAACTACAAGAAAAGCGACAGTTTATAGTCTTTGTGTAGGTTGAAAAGAGACATATAGATGATGGGAGTTTAAGTATTTGTTAAATTATCTAGTTGTACTTACATATAGGGTTGGTGACTCAAGTGTCGCAGTGATTCGAGATTTGCATTTTGTAGAAAAGGCACAGAAATAAAAGTTTTAAGAACGTGTACTGCCTTTTTGACTGCCCAAGGTACTACTGAGGTGTCACCGTATACGTTCTTAATACTTTTATTTCTGTGCCTTTTCTACAAAATGCAAATCTCGAATCACTGCGACACTTGAGCCACCAACCCTGTATACCCTCCCCCCTTTATACAATATAGAATTTATGGTCTTTTAATAGATAAATAAGCAAGAATTCGCGTAAAATAATTGTATTTATTTTGTTTTTGGATAATTTCAAAGCAATATTCAGTAACTGTCTGAATAATTGATTGAATAAGATAGGACAGATTTCGATGGGCCATTCTATAGAATAATATGAATGAATTTTTACAGAAATCTGTAAATCGTGTATATTCGCTACTCTGCCATTAGATGTATCTTCTATTGCCGCTAAATAATTGTTTTTTGGATAAATTTACCAAAATCAAATTGTAAAATTTTTGTTATTTTTTACAATCAGTAAATGAGATCATCAATCAGCATAGTAGATTTTGATGAGGCATTCTATACAATAATTAATAAATGAATTTCTTGTTTATAGAAAACTGCAATTTACTGTTATTCGTCACTCGGTCACCAGATGTCCCCTTTTATCTCCATAAAATTCTTGTATTCTGAATATTCAACAAAAACAAATTGTAAAATATTGTAATCTTTTGTAATCAATAGATAAAATCAATTATTTTTTTGTGTCTCTGTCCAGCAATGTTCACTTTCTACATCTCAAAAGCGGCCGGAAAGTGA
>JAZBGY010002421.1:0-10916 GCA_037414755.1 Lydus trimaculatus
ATCATTATGGGCGGTGACCACGATTTTTCCTATGTACTCACATTGATGTCGCAAACTGTATGTATAGCGTTATAAATATTAACATGTGCAGCACATTTGAAATTGAAATTTATCCAATCATTTCAAAGACTTTTGGATGACCTAAAGTCGTGTCTCCACACGGACATATTACGCCGGCAACAAGTTGCCTGCATCAAATTTCTCAAGTTGGTGGCAGCCAAAGTCTGCAATTTGTTCCTTGCGAGAACTCCAAATGAACAAATAAATCAACCAATCAACTTATTTACATCACATATAACATGCGGCAACAAAATAGTTACATAGGGAAGAGCATAAGCATCACCCACTCTTATACATTAACAAACGAATGCGAATGTCATGCGCAAGCAGAAGTAGATGAATGTCTTTGCATTCATTTATGTCGAACATATGGTAAACATTTGTGTTCCCGTCCACACTATGCGAACGCAAACAAATAGTTTTCTTTGGAGTACCGACAATAGGCGCCAAGTCGTTCGCCGCATTCGTTCGCGTTCGCTTTGCCGTTCATATTTTGTTTGCATTCGCGTTTGTTCGCATTCGTTCGTTACATGTGGACGCGACTTTTACGTGTTGGAACTATTAGTAAATACATGTCTTTTTTTCTTTGTTTTATACCACTTTCTACTCCATGGTTGAGTTTATAAATCTGGAATTTTTCGTATGAATAACAAATTAAAAAACAAAGTCACCTGTTTTTGGAAACTTACATATTGCCTTAATGTATACTTTTATAAAACTTTCATTTGATATTTATTTTGAACAATACTGGACGTAGTTTCAAATAATGTATAATTTATTACGGATGACTGAAATATTTCTAACTTTGAAACAACTGGGTTGGTCTGAATTGCGGGTACGGACAGATGACGTGAAGTATGGAGGTATGAAATAATCAATGAAAATGTATATACTGGCGGCGTCACTGACACGCGTGACCGACGCCGCAAAGGCTATCTTCGCTCTCGACAACTCTTAGCTCTCTCATAAGGTATTTGTGAAATATCTTTGGATTGCCTCTGAAATGCTCTTCCCAACTGTTTACGAATTATGTATTTAGGCTTTCGCACGAGTATAGGCCGACACAGTGCTGAATTGACTTATTTTCAGTACCCGTACTCCTAGCGTAAAGACGTGTTCGAGAGCTCCGTTACCAAGTGCACTTCGACAAACAGGTGACCACGGCTATCACTGATACCAGTTACTCAGCTGGTTATTGATAAGATAAATAAAAGTAAATAAATAGTAATAATAGTGATAATAATATTAAAGTAGAGAAAAAAACAACAACATGCTACCGTCTTTCAATGCCGTCAGTGCCAATGCCAATCAGTTAAATACAATATTATAGCGTCCAACTGGCTTTGAATTTCTGTTAATTTTTCTTGATTAGCAGGATTTCAGAAATACGCAACAAATCTTGTGAGACGCGCATTCAATTGTTTTCTATTTGATTTCAATGCTTGTACTACTGGTGGTGACATGCTTACAATATGTGTGAAGGGTACAAGTATATGTGTCAAAATGAATAGATGATGTTGAAAAGGATATAAGTGCACTGATCTGAATACTTCCTGGAAGATGATCTGGAATTTTTAGCTGTTTACTGGACGATGATCTGCTACCTACTATGGCGATGCATAGTCCTAATTGATGAATGGCTGTATTTACACTTGTGTGCTTTCAACTTGCGCTACCATTCTTCGTGAATCAAAGGCATGCCTCTGTTGGAAGATGCATGAGGCAAGGGTCGGTCGTCCTGGGGTGTCTATACTTGATCGTTTTCGAATTGCGCTTCCAATTCTCCGTTCGTCAAAGGCATAGCTCTGTTGTTTGCTTCAGTATATTTTGATGCTGTTTTACTTGCAGGGATAGGTGCAGATTTTTTGATTATAAAAAGTAAAAACGAAATAGAGGTCGAAGAATGTTAATGTGGCAGTATTTCAGAAAACGAAATGACGACATCACCAAGGAAACAGAACAAGACGAAGATTTTCTGTTCAAAACTTTCACAAGGTTATCCAAAGAAAACTTCGGCATGCTCTAAGAAATACTTTGGCCTGCAATTGCTGAAAAAAAAACACTATTTTCCGGGAAGCGATACCGCTAAAAATTAGATTAATGATTGTTCTAAGATTTCTTGCGATAGGTGATTCATTGAAATCTTTAATGTATTTATTCAACGTTATACCTTTTTACAACCCTTATACGAGAACCACCTATTTTACATTTCTAAATACAACCTATAATTATAAGTTTATAAGAAAAAGAACAAATAACAGTTGAAATTGAGATTTTGATTAATTAAAAATGTCCTGATCTGACGCATGCAATGTTGACAGTCAACCCATCGAATTGGGTTGGGGTACATTTTCAACTCTGTCTGAGGTGTAGTTCATGTCTACAAACAATTGGAATAAATTAAATGAAAAAATTTTAATGGGGTTACCCGAGCTCAAATTCCGTCGGGTGAATTTTCCCAGGCTGTTATTAACCGACAATTCTCCCTTGTTCAAATATTTCCTATGTTCAATGAAAATCTATTCACGATTTTTTGATGTATTTTCTAATTCTAATCCCTTGAATTTAAGTTTTATATTGATTTTGTTGTTTATGACTTATGCATCGTTATATTTTGTCACGAAAGTATTTTCAAAACCAGGTATTAATCCTAATTTATAAGTTTTACAACCCTTTCAACTTTCAATAGCTATACTTGATTAGTTGACAATATTACTATTAATAATAAAAGAACCATCAATTTTGTATTGCAAGATACAAGCTTTAATTACAAAAAATCACTATCCCAAGTCAGTGTATTCGGGTAATGGACAAAGACTGTTTTATGTTCTACAACTGTTTTATCAAAGACAACGTTTCGCTAAAGGATTCCCACTTCATCAGGGCTCTAAAACAATAACGATGAACATAACAAATAAAAATTTTTTAGGTCTTGATTATCTATACAGATTAAAAATGTCATATGTTCCGTAAAAAGGAATCATTAAATCAATCAAAATGACATCAAAATACATTAACAAATAAAAAATACTTGTATGAGAAACACGTGTTTAAAATCTCTGTCAAAAATATCAATTGTCAAATAGTTAACCAATAAAAAACCGTTGTAGAACATAAAACAGTCATTGTCCATCACCCAAATACATCACATTTAGTTATAAATTGGAACATGGATGATAATACTCAGCACCATTAAATATAAGCAGCATTGTTAGCCCTTGAGAAGAAATACCCAGATGGTAATACATAAATTTTTTGACATATAATCACATCTTTAAGACGATCTAGTTGCATGGTGTACAGCTATAAGGACCAACGTCACAAGTATTCAGTACTACAAAACATGGTGAATGTTTCGTAATACATTCGGGATCAAGAATGAAGCTGGATTACACCAAAATGTTGACGTAGAAGCACTTCAATTAGAAGAGAGTCAAACCATTCCAAGGTGGTGTAGTATTGGATTGTGTGTATAAGCAGAGCAGAGCCTTATTTGCACTAATTGTACTGTGCAAATACGTCGTTGGTATGTGAACACGGCATAATCAATTGACTTTAATCAAAAATCGCAGAGTCAGAATTCTGCTGCTCTACTACGTTAAACGATCCGTTGGGGTATTCGAATCGATTACAAAATACAACTATCTTTGAATCAATTATTAATTTGGAATATTAATCATCAATCTACGAAATTATTTACTCCAAGGTTTTATCTGTAGAAAAGAAAAATGAATAAATCAATAAACGGTGTACCATATAATTTAGAAAGTTTGTGTTAAATCTCAAATAAAGGGAATACATAATTTTATTCATAAAGCAACAAAAATAGGAGTAGAAAAACGGAATAAAATCACAGGAAATGTCTCAAAACTTTCTTTACACTCATACTAGAAACTCGATTCAACTTTAAATCGACAATCGAAGAGAATATAAAAATGGAAATTAATTTAAATGATAGTGTTGGGTTTAATTTAAAGTTATTGAAAATTTGTGGTGCATGGCATTATCCAAATAACAAATATTATAATTTTTATAAATTGTTAATAATAATAATAATGATAATTTATCTATTTATGGAAACTGGTTATGTTATATTAAATGTAAAACATTATGCTGAAATTATTGAAATATTTTCAATATCAACTAACGCTTATGTTGGTCTTATAAAAAATTTAATTTTCCGTTATAAATTTCAACAAATACAAGAATTATTAAATTATTTAAATCATCACACTTTTCAACCGAACAATCAAAAACAGTTAAAAATTTTAGAAAATTCAATAAAATTATCAAAACAAATGTTTTTGTTATACTTTTTAAGTGGCATAGTAGCTGCATCTGCTATGACGTTACTACCATTGTTTGATAATGATAGAATTCTACCAGTTCCAGCATGGTTACCATTTGATTATCAACGTGAATACTATTTTGAAATTGTTTATTTCTTACAAACGACTGCTATATTGTTTTTTGCATTCAATAACTTGGCTATTGATACATTTTTTGCTATAAATATGATACAAATTGGTGCACAATTTGATTTATTAGATGATGATATTGTTGAAATGATTAATGATTTAAATCAACAATTTATCGATGATTATCAATATTTACAACAATTATTAATTAATTATGTTGAACATCATCGTATTATTGTTAAATATTCACAACAATTATTACATGTGTTTAATGGGATAATTTTATCACAATTCATATGTTCACTTATTTCGATTTGTTTGACAACATTCGTACTATCAGTGGTAATATTTATAGTTATTGACAAAACAACTTATTTCTTGATTAATTAGTTAAATTTACAGTTAAAACTGAATGATGTAGGATTTTTCCGTTTATTCTTTTATGAGATTGCTCTTTTCATTCAAATACTTTTATATTGTTGGTTTGGAAATGAAATTACAGTTAAAGTAATTATAATTCCAACTTTTAATTACTATCTTTGTTTAAATTAATTAATTTGATGTTTTTTTCAAATTTTAGAGTGATAGATTGAGTTATGCATTCTTCAAAGCCGATTGGACAAATTTACCCCAACGATTTAAGAAAGATTTACTATTTTTTATGGTTGCTATCAAGAAACCAGTAGTTTTAATTCTACTTGATTTAATACCAGTTAATTTAATTTCATTCACAGGGGTAATATTTAGACAATATGTGGGCAGCGCAATTTTGTGTTAATTTTTTGTTTGTTTTTTTTTGTCTTTGAATTTTAGATTGTTCGATCATCATATGCATATCTTACAGCTTTACGGAATTTGCGAAAAGTTAACCAGGAGTAAAATTTTGGAAAATTATTACAGAAGCATCTTGAACATTTGTTGCAGTATGTCAATTTATTAGATATTAGATGTATTTGACATCTATGTTTAGTTGCCTATAACAAAATAGTCTATTATCTAGAAATGTTGATATTATAGTAGACTACAACTTTCCACCCCCTGCTGGTTTAGCTCCACAACCTTAGTGTGAGAAGATGTGACTTTGCCCCTGCAGACCTTGTTTGACAACTTTATATCGTGAAATTATCAAAATTATACCAAATATATGTATATGTAGTGTATACATTTACCGATAAATGTAAACTGTTATCGCCCCCTTTGGTAAATTTACATTGTGAGTAAATTCGATCAGTGTCTGACTGGTAATATTTTGGCCCACTGGCCAAATTATGTTTTGGCCCACTTATAAGTATATTCAAGAAATTTTAATTCATACTTTCTGTTTCAAAAACTATATAATTTTGTTAACCCAATCATTTGCCGAATTTGCTAGGCCACAGGGCATTTTGCCGGTTGGCCAGAGGCTCATTTCGACACTGCATTAAATACACATTTGCAGCTGGAAGTTAGGATAATGTACACTGTACCCACTTTGAACGTAACTGGTGTGTGTATGTGGCAGTTTATCGCCATTAAAATAAATTAAATATTAATAATATCAATAAAAAAGATATTTATTTAGCTCCTTTGAGATATAGGAACACACCGTAACAAATAGATTTGCCGTCTTCAGCACAACTTTTGTTTGGTAGAAGATTAAAGGTTATTCACCTATAAGTGAATCTTTCTATTGCCCCAGAAAACATTCAAAGACTTTGAAAATGTTTTCAAGAAAAAAAAAAGGTTCCAGAAGCTAAAGACCTACCAAGGAATTTGAATAAAGGTTGTAGCCTTAAACAAAAATTTTTAGAGGGAAGGTCACACACAGCTCTAGCAGTTAACAACTAATAGAGGCCTGCCGTTAGCCAGAACTAAAGAATGAACGTTTTGCTGATAAGGTCAGATCAGAAAGCACAGATATACAAAAAAAATCGTATCCAGTCTCAAATAACCAGACTGGTATTAATAACTTAATTAAATTAATTAACAAACTAGACTATAAAACTGAATAGTGCACAACTTATTTGGAATTAGAATGAACTTCAATTTCCCGAAAGCACAAGGGAATATACGTGGTATAATCGGGAATTAGTGCTTATTCAATTAGTGCGGAATATTAGCGGAACCGATTAACCGATTTACTTTGCGGAATATTACTGTATTTATTCGAATAATTCAAACATACGAATATTTGAATGATTGCGATCGAGTGTACACGGTGCCTTAATGTCTCCCCGCCACAAAGTCCTCGCGCCTAAACGATTGCGCCACAACGGCTTCGCATATTTGTCCGTTTCTGCTCTCGTTCCATTTGAGGAGACATAATATATACTTGTAATTAATTAACTTTACCATCTTGTTTTTGTCCGTTTCCGTTATTTTCTATATCGGATTAGGTATATCGGTTCCAAGATTATATAAAAATATTATAACACAGGTCGATAGACACATTGTAATCAATCTAAATGGAAATACAACGAGTCAAATATGAGTACTTCTCTTGCTTGTAAGTGTTACGTGGGATGTGGAAATAGAAAAGAGAATAAATAAGAAGGAGACTCGGAGATTAGAATATATTCGATCACACTTATATATTAATTATATTTAATGAGAAAAATTAGACAAACCCTTGCTTTCAATATTGTTAATAGTAGTATTGATTGTACAGATAATTATTTGTATACCACCTAGTGTTGTTATTTTACAGAATCTTACTGACACCAGGAAAATTAAATAATTTTTTTTTCCATTTATGTATAAATAATAAAAGAAGAAAGGCAAATGGCAGATGGAATATCTATTAACAATTGATAAAGGAGCGCATCTAGCAATTTTAAAATTTCTATAAACCAAGTTTTTCTCTTTGAACCTCTTACGTGAAACAAATGAAAATCGATGGAAGAAACAAGCACCTTAGAAACGTTACGGCTGAAAAGTTGCATTTTAATAGTAAACGTAATAAAACAACGGAGCTCTTTTATTTAGAAATAATTTTATTGTTTTGAAAACAAATCAAAGTACAATAAAATTTTATAAAATATTATAATATTAGTCCAAAACAACCAAAAAAAAAAAATTGTCATTATTATTGCTTGATAAAGTAATTTGCATCCTATTGTTATGTGCATTTGATCATCCAAGTAAAGGACACCATGTTCTTGAGGTAAATATTATTACTTTCCTTCGTCTTATTTTCATTATCATTGCTATTACCAACAGCTTTATAATTATTTGCATCAGTACAATTATTATAATTGTTATTGTCATCAATGCTGCTGACATTCCTATTCTTTTCTAAATAGTTAATGTGTTGTTGAATGCTTGAAACACATGGTAAAACTGTTTATCATCCAAAGTACCCTATTTGTGTTTATTTAACAGCGGCGCCTTATATTTATTAGTGAACTCCAAAGTTTGTTTCGATAATAAAGTTTTTTGACCGTTAATTTCATCAAATGCGTCGTATGTTCCTTGCAATAATTGACATGCCTTTCATACGCTTTTATACCAAACTTCTTTTCACAGTACGGACAGCGTTCCGTTTTTTGTGCTGTCAACCATATTTTGGCACCTGTGTCAATATAAAGATTTAACATTAACGTTTAATTTACAAAAATTATAAAAACTTATCACACTTACCGGTAACTTGTCAATCAATTGCAACCAAGCTGCTATTGGCATTAATGCCATTATTGCAATTTTCAGTTTCTTCAATAGAGTCACCTACTTGTTGTATGATTGTTGTCCTTGGTGGAACAGCTGTAGGCGCTTTGTGATGTAAAATACCCACTCTGGATTGATTTACAAGAGGAGCCTTATCTTTATTATTGACTTCCAGAGAATGCTTCGATACTGAAGTCTTTTTGATCGTTAATTTCATCAAATGCGCCGTATGTTCCTTGCAATAATTGACATCCCGTTCATAAGCTTTTATGCCAAAGTTCTTCTCACAGTACGGACAGCGTTCCGTTTTTTGTATTGTCAACCGTATGTTGGCATCTGTGTCAATATAAAGAGTTAACATTAGTAGTTATATGATGCTAACTCACTTTTGCGCGAGAAATTGGAATTCGGGAGCATGCGCGACTTCTCCCTAACCGCTCCTGCCTACAAGGCAATCCCCACCCTTGTCAAGGTCATTGACCCTCCCAGGGGTCATCAGCCTTGTTCAAGGTGATCATATAGGGTCAATGACTTTCCGGATTCAAGGTCAAAGGAATCATATTTCATCAGTGTTGTTTCAAGGTCAGTGACCTTCGGAGGTACTGGAGTCGTTCAAGGTCATAGTATGAGGGTCGGTGTCTTTCCGGATTCAAGGTCAAAGATATCATATTTCATTGGTGGTGCTTTCAAGGTCAGTGACCTCCCAGGGATCATCAGCCTCGTTCAAGGTGATCATATGGGGTCAATGACTTTTCAGATTCAAGGTCAAAGGCATCCAATTTTATTTGTGTTGTTTTCAAGACCAGTGACCTTCGGAGGCACTGGTTCCGGATTCAAGGTCAAAGTTGTCACATTTCATTGGTGTTGTGTTCAATGCCAGTGGCCCTCGTTCAAGGTCATCATATAGGGGGTCAATGTAATTCCGGTTTCAAGGTCAAAGATATCATATTTTGTTAGTGTTGTTTTCAAGGTTAAGAGTGTCATATTTCAACACGCAGTTTTATTTGTTATTTGATCCCCACCCACCCTAAGGTCAGTGACCCACTCAGGGGTCTTTTTCCCCGTTCGTGTTTACCATACGGGGTCAATCGCATTGCGACTTCAAGGTCAAAGATATCATATTATATTGGTGTTCTATTCAAGGTTAAGTATATCATATATCAAAATATAATAGATCATATTGCAACAGGTGTCATTTTAACATCCGGTTTCCCATGATAAAAAACGAATTTTCAGCAGCGTTAGCAAAATTTTAAATTTTTTTCAATTTTCAATTTTTATTTGTTATTAGATGCCCTTACGGTTTTTGCTTAGCTAGCCCCCTTTTGATTCATTATATAAGCTCATGTCACTGTTAGGATGACAACCATTCGTACTGTCAACTAGTGATGAATAATAAAGATGCCAAAAATCATATTTCGGAGAGTTTTATTTAATCTTATGTGCATAATCACAATTATAGTTGCACAGCATTTGTACACTATTACATATGCATATTTAGAACAAATATTGTTTTTACGTTAAACTATCACTATCTATCCAGCTCTTATGTTTGTTGCTAAATCCTAACCATTTTACATGTAATTTGTTTCCTTTTTTCACAAGGTACACACCAGGATTATTGACCTTTTGAAGTTCCATCTCATAAAAACCTCCCAATATTGGTTGTTCATTATCATCTTTTAACAAATATATTGTTGGATTTGTGAGTTGTACTTTACGGATGGTTAAAGTTTCATTAGACCAGATTGGGGTGTAACATTTATCAAACAATCCTCTGTATTTGCACATTTGTCTCCCACTGCAAACCTATGATTTCGATGTGCGATTTTGCTGTACGTGTAGGCAGACTTCAGAATGGATTTCTCATTGGTTTTGTTTACTTGTGAGGGTTCCATCTTTATAGTTCTGTGATAACTATTATTGTACTTATCGACTACATCATCCAGTAAAGTTAGCCATTTATAGTTTCCTTGTAGACTAAATTGCTTCCACATAAGATTCTTTAGTGTAGGATTAACTCTTTCTACAATTGATGCTTTTTTCGAAGAGTAAACACTATAGTGATTGATGCTATGATTGTTCATTAATCTTTTAAAGTCGGTATTATAGAACTCTTTTCCTTGATCTATTTGTAGGTTATTTGGGGGCACTTTTCAGTTTCGAAAGAACCGTTTGCATGGCAGAAGTGACTTCCCTAGATGTTTTTGACTTTACTGGAACAGCCCAAACAAATTTTGAAAAGCAGTCGATTACTATCAATATATATTTATATCCTCCATTTTCTTCAGCATATGGAATCAGTTCAACAAGATCAGCTTGAAAAGTTTCATTAATTCCTTTTACTATAACACGACGTCTCTTGAAGTTAATCCTAGCTGGCTTGTGCAACTTTTGTACTATGTCCCCCTTAACAACAGTGGGGCTGTATTACTTTTTAGACTTCATTGATGCGTCGCTTCTTGTTGGATGCTTCCTCAGATTCAACTGACTCAAATCTGACTGGTAGTTTTACAACAATTTGAGATGACAAGTTGTTCTTTACGCTTGAATTATCTGCTTTCCACTTAAAGGAAATTGTATCATTGAACTTGAGTGGGTATTTGAGTAGTTCTGTCTTTGTATACTCCTGATTGTTTATGCAAACCGCTATCTCATCGAAGCTTATTTCAATTTGTTCAATAACAGCGCTGTTCAGTGGAAACCAGTAGTAGGTCAAAATGCTATTCAATATAAAAGTGTCTTCACTAAGCTCGCTTGAAGTGAAGCTCAAAATTAGGTTGTAGAACAAATACT
>JAZBGY010002422.1:0-10907 GCA_037414755.1 Lydus trimaculatus
CAAAGATAGAACGACATTTGTGATTGTATTCCTGGCCGAGGAATGTTTTTAAAATTTTTCATCTAATTAACATTAACAGACATCGCCAAGTGTAGTTGATTGAATACAATGAATCGAAATATTGCATGAATTTATTTATTAGGAATAAGTATGAAGATGCTGTATACAAGAGAATTAATTGTCTTTTTTTTATCTACCTGTTTACAATAAATGTAACATACAAGGAATTTCTTTAATTAGGTAGATAAAAGACAACACAAAAATATTAAATTCAATATTCAATTATTAGTTACAATAATATAAACAGTGACGTACAATATTATGCAGAATAATAAAAGAAACAGAAATTCAATTTATTTTTCTAAACTTAAATTGAATAGTTCTGTAATTTTGTAATAAACTCTTTAGAATATATAGTTTTTTCAGAGATATTTGGCTTGCCTGGGGCGAGTACTTACAAGTAGAATTAGGGACCGTGCTGGCATATTTGAGGCCCTTTATTAAAATCATTGACAACTGTATAAATGTATTTTAAAATATAAAATTCTTCAGTCAGATAAAATACACCGTAATTATTTATGAAAATAAATATTGAAAAATAGAATATCTCACAAAATTTGAAAATTATATTATTTCTTGTATTAATTCTTTTCAATACGGACCTGGCAAACTCTGTCCATTAGGTTATTTGATAATTGTTTTATTGGGGTTCAGTTATAAAACCAATGAAGCGTGAACAAAGTCATGCCATGTCAATGCCACTTATCTCTGAATAAAGTATAAACGAAATTTTACAATCGGAAAAAGAAACACGATGTAATGAACAATAAGAGCGGTACATCTCATCTCACCTGAAAATCAGGTAGGCAAAGCAAATTCAATGAAAATTATTACTGCATTAGCATTGTAATTTACCGAAAACGTCAGCAATAACTCAAGGTATCAACGATAATGCAAAACAAATGGTAAAATTTTGTTTACATTCTAATTCAGTTTCATTTCACATTTCATAAATGGAAAAAAAATTTTCAGCTATTAATAATTTTATTATAATTTCTTTAAATTTGAATTTTTTCAATTGAGTTTGCTTTCTATTTAATTATATTAATTTTAATTTTATTAATTTAATAATCATTGTAGTATAATTTGTTGCTGATGATGGCCCAAAAAGGCCGAAACTAGATCAGATTAATGAAAAATGTTCCTTGAAAAAAAAACAATTTATTTTTATCTATTATAATTAATAAATATTCAAAGATTGACATTATATCAAATGATAATAATGTATATTCTAAAGGGTTTATTACAGATCTATCCAGTTAAATTTAGAAAAATAAATTGAATTTCTGTTTCTTTTATTATTCTACATAATATTGTACGTCACTGTTTATATTATTGTAACTAATAATTGAATATTGAATTTAATATTTTTGTGTTGTCTTTTATCTACCTAATTAAAGAAATTCATTGTATGTTACATTTATTGTAAACAGGTAGATAAAAAAAAGACAATTAATTCTCTTGTCATACAGCATCTTCATACTTATTCCTAATAAATAAATCCATGCAATATTTCGATTCATGTATTCAATCAACTTCACTTGGCGATTTCTGTTAATGTAAAGTCTGAATAATCATAGTGAATTGATTAGAAGATGAAAATTTTTAAAAACATTCCTCGGCCAGGAATACAATCATAAATGTCGTTCTATCTTTGTTAGGTACATTGCAGTTGCATGTTCGACGACAAGATCTCGATGTATCCCAATGGACATAAGAAAGATAGATACACTTAACATCTGGTTGTTTACAACTTTCAATAGGTATAATGGCCAAAAATGAAACATCTTCCATGAAAGAGGGTGAGTATTTTAGAAGTGGGTGTTGATAATTTTTACAATTCTTAACACCATTGACCACTTGTTTTCTCTTTATCTCTCTCTATCTCATGTAGAAACATTGACGATGGGCGTTAACTTATATTTTCCAATGTTCCGACTTAAATTACGCATATTGTATAATTATTCGAATAAATTCTGATTTTCGAATAATTCCGTCCGAGTGTCCATGGCGCCACAACGTCTTCGAACCATAAAGTCTCCGCTCCAAAAAGTCCACGCCGCGCCGCGCCACAACGGTGGCGCCCATTTATCCGCTTGAAATGTTATTTTGGCAATTCTGTACAGTGATTGGGCAATACCTATTGTACCAATTATCAAGAAAGATTCAACAATGAGAATTTGTGGTCATTACAAAGTCACAGTAAATCCACATTTAATTATTGCTAAAGATCTAGCCTAAGAGCCAGTAACGGTTTCATTCAAATCATTTTATAACACAGGGTTTTAGACGGAGGACTTATATAATTATTGAATCGGGTATAGATAAGGTTCTAGCACCTGAACCTCGAAGGTACATACCTCTCACCTGACAGGTAAGGTAACTAGGTAACCGTGATAGTAACGCGTCTGAAATTTTTACTGAAGCAAGTGTACCATATGTAGATAACACTTGCAAAAATCGAGATCTCAATTCCACTGATAACACTCTTAAAAAAATTATTAAAACGTACAATTTTCATCCAAAACGTGGGCTTCAACAGACGGTTGCGGAGTGAGAGGTAGGTATAGCAGAAACTGTCGACGGTTCGACAACGCTGGAGAGAACTGACTTTTCTCTCTCATATATAGAAAGAGAGAAGTACAGCTTACTTTCTCTACTCTACATATGCTGGGAAGAACGCAGCGTTGCCGAACCTTTCACTGTTTTTACTATACCTGCCTCTCACTCCGCACCCCTCGATTGAAGCCCATGTATTGAATGAAATTCGTAAATTTCAATAATTTTTTTAAGGGTGTTATCAGTGGAAGTGAGATCTGGATTTTTGCAAGTGTTATGTACACATGGTACACTTGCTTCAGTAAAAATTTCAGACGTTTTACTATCACGGTTACCTAGTTACCTTACCTGTTTAGGTGAGAGGTATGTACCTTCGAGGTTCAGCTGCTAGAACCTTATCTATACACGATTCAATAATTATATATGTCCTCCGTCTAAAACCCTGCGATATAAAATGACTTGAATGAAACCGTTGCTGGCTCTCCTATTAATCCTTTACCACAAACTTTTCGCTAATTTAACCGGTGGTCAGAACTTTTCTAAATTAGATGTTTTTATGTCTTATTCTCAAATTTTATTAGATGATGAATCTAACACGCTTTAACGACTATATCTACTCACAGTGGTTTATTTATTTATGATCGTGTTCCTTTTAGATGAAGTCCTGTCCCGGAATGATTTCAAAGAATCATGGAAAACATTTTACGGTATGATCAAGATCAAAGGCAAGGTTGCTGGAGTAACTAATATAACTTTAAAAACCCAATTAGAGGAAGAAATGCAGTACTGGAGTACTCTTTTAAAAAGAGTCGTTGTTGTGGTAAAATAATTATCAAGTCGAGGTCTTGCTTTTCGAGGTAGAGAAGAACAATTAGGATCTCTACATAACGGAAACTTCATGATGTCACTCGAAATGATCTCTGCTTTTGATCCATTTTTAGCTGAGCACATTTCTCGTTACGGAAATGCTGGAAAATGAAGAACTTCTTATTTGTTATCTA
Organism: Lydus trimaculatus; assembly: GCA_037414755.1. NCBI lineage: Eukaryota > Metazoa > Arthropoda > Insecta > Coleoptera > Meloidae > Lydus > Lydus trimaculatus. The sequence goes on from JAZBGY010002422.1 coordinate 3,621, forward strand.
CAATTTGTGATGAATTTTTAAATTTAATTGCAAAAAAGTTATAAACATAATTGTCGATGAAATCAGAGCTACGATATATTATTCGACTATTCCACTCTTGACTTATAGCATGTGGATCAGTTAGCCTTAATATTAAGATATTGTCACCAAAAGAGGAATACCAGTAGAACGCTTCTTATGCTTCATTTCCAATCTTAGTCATAAATCAGCAGAGTTGGCGGGAATCGTTGTACAAACTCTGAATTTATATAATTTGAATATCAATGATTACCGTGGTCAGTTATATGATAATGCAAGTAATATCTCAGGAGCATATGCAGGGCTTCAAGCAAGAATAATACTGATGAATCTGTTGGCTACATATGTACCTAGCAGCCGAATGTCGACAAGAAACTAGACAATTTTTTGACGTGGTCCAAAAGGTTTATACTTTCTTTGCTGCATCGACTAATAGATGGAATGTGTTATTGTCAAATTTAGAACCAGTAAGTACAGTACTCAAAGCACTTTCTACAACACGATGGGCAGCTCGAGCTGATGCATGTAACGGTCTAAGAAGAAATTACCAAGCCGTAAACAATGCTTTACTTACAATTGAAGAGAACCCTATCGAAAAGCCTGTAACACGTTGCGAAGCTGGAGGCATTGCGCGAAACCTCCTCTTTTATGGAAAGATTCTTTGTAGTAAGCAAAAAGCTACAAGCTGTAGATATTTGTCTAAATGGTGTAATTAGAACGTACGAATCTCTTATTGTGTTTAGAAAATCTGCAAGAGATATGTTCGAAAGCTACGAATAAAAAGCTTTTTGTCGATACTGAGTAAAGACTCAGAACTGAAAAACCGATGTGGAAATTATGTTAAAATTTCAAAAAAGGTTTGAAGTTTTGAATGAACTTACAAATTGGGAAATTTCAGATTCAGAACTAACAAAACAAGCAGATAGTTTGAGAAATTATTTCAATAATGATTTAGATGCCTCCTTTGCTATGGAGTACGTGCATTTTAGACATTATCTAAAATTGTAGTCTCCCAAACAAGATAAAATAAACATTGTTGAAATATCACAATTAATTAATAACAAATCATTGGAAGATATTTTTCCTAATGTAGATATCACTATAAGGATGTATTTATCTATATTTGTAACCAACTGCTTTGCAGAACGGTTTTTCTCAACCACTGTTACGGACGAAAAGCTTAATCAGTTAACAATACTTTTCATTGAAGCGAACCTAGCAAATTCTCTAGATTTTGACGATATTATCTCGACTTTTTTTGTTCAAAAAGCTCGGCGCAAGCCGATGTAAATTGGAGCATGTGACATACCAAGTTATTAATAATACACATGTATAATTAACTAGTTTTTCATAAAATGTGATTTTGTTTTTTTCATTTTTCAAGTAATAAATATGGAGCGGTAACGGGGGCAGGAGGGCCCATAGCGGCTAATACACTTAATCGGGCCCTGACTGCTGCACGAATGCAAAAGCAACACTTTGGCTCAAAGCGGAAGCACGACTTGTATTCAGAAACAAACATCCCATTGCATATGCTGTTTTACCGTAATTAGAACAAGAATTCCAGAAATTTGAAGGTAAAGGTATTATTGAACCAGTAGACTATTCTGAATGGGCAGCATCAATCGTGTCGTAAAAAAGAAAAATGATACTATACGAATCTGTGCAGACTACTTGACCGGGTTAAATGAAGAGCTATAGTTACATAGACCTACATTACAACTTTCACAAGAAAATTTTACCAAAATGTTAAACTGTGCAATATATAGTCAAATCGATCTCTCAGATGAGTGAAATACTGTACAAAAAAGAGACATTAATAAGAATAAGTATATTTTGATGATAACCATAAAAATTAATGTATTTTTAATTTCACCCTGTATCGCACAATCTCCTATAGTTCCGTTTTCTCGAATATATTTTATCATTAAAATCAATATTTTGGCTTTCGGTTAGCCTCTAGTTACGAGAATACTGCTAATAATGCGTCTTGAGTAGTATTACATATTGGGGGTTGCAACCCCTTAAAACGGAAATAAATCGAAAAATCCAAAAACAGGTAACTTTAGCTTTTCAATGAGGTTTATGAATCTGTAGAGAACAACTTTAATTTCCAAAAAATATTGCCAGGGGGGCAAAAAAGTATTTTTAAACCACCAAGTTCTTATGTTGCCATTCCAATTGGTCATTGTTGTAAAATTTTTAATACTCTCTTAAACTTGGACGGTCACTACAAAAAGATACGGTAGCAGTTTTCTCTTCTACAAAAAATATTAAATATCTAAACAGAATGCTAAAGTTTAGTTTTCTAAAAGTGTTATATTGTTATTTCTTTTAATTTCCTTAATTGCACCCAATTATCCCACTTTCTCCTATAATTCAATATTTTTGCCTTGTATTCCATCAAATATACCAACAACACTTTATTACTTTCCAGTTTGTAACTCCGCTCACTTCTGTACTACCACAATATCTGTTAAAAGAAATAAGAAAAACGGTCCTTATAGTTAGCTATATAAAATGCTGTAGAGCAGGGATGCACAAACCGCGGCCCTCTCTTGATTTGCTGGCGGCCCGCAGCACATGACAAGTAGTACATACTATAATTTTTGTTGTGTGTTAAAGAAAAAACACCCCCTGCCTCGTCATCTACCATGGTGGAAGTATTTAGGTGTGCGTACGGGCGAACCAAATTTCGTCAACGTAAGGATGTGTGCTTGAGGTGTGGTGAGACTGGCCACAAAGCACAGGAGTACAAGGCCACTGAGGCCAAGTGCTAAGTGTGCGGAGTGGTTGGGCACAGGGCGGACTCTAGAGGCTGCCCTGAGTACAAAAAGTGTGTGGAGGGAATGAAGGCAAAGTCCCGTAAGAATTAATGAGGCTCCTGCAGACAAACTCCAATAGGGGTGCGGCTGCAATGGAGCTGTTATGGAAGACGGTGCATGAGGAAAGAGTGGATGTGGCCATCGTCTCTGAACCTAATCTTCGGACCATAGGCAGAGGAGACTGGCATGCAGACCCAAGTAAGAGTGTTGCTGTGAGGGTTTTCCAACAGGAAAACAGCATGAAACGATGGGGGAAAGGCGATGGATTTGTGTGGATTGAGTGGGATAAATGGGTCCTGTACGGATGTTACATCTCGCCCAACATAACGTTGGAGCGATTTGTGGCGTTTCTGAATGGGCTGAGGGCCAGCACGAAAACCTGGTCCAAAGAGATTGCGGTTGGGGGGATTCCAACGCCAAATCGGCTTGGTGGGATCCCCAATAGAAGACGATAGAGGGAGAGTGTTAGAAGAGTGGCTGGCAGAGGAGGACCTGGTGGTTCACAATAGGGCCTGTGATGCATGTTTCAAGAGAAAAAGCGTGGGTGCAAGGGACAGGAAGCCAGTCTACTGGTGGAATGCGCAGGTGCGTAAAACCTGTTTGCGTGCAAGACGAGTGATGGTCAGGAGCAATAGGAGAGCGACTGCAGAAGAACGTGAGGAGTGCAGAAGGAGGTACACCCTAGCGCGCGGGCAACTTCGTAGGGCTATCAGGGATTCCAAGGAGCAAGCTTGGCGGATACTGTGCGAAGGAGTCAACCAGAGCATCTTTGGTGACGGTTACAAGATCGTAACCAGGAAACTTGCGCAAAAGGGGGGATGGCCTAGTGGCGGAAGTCACGAAGCTGTTCCCCGCACATGCAAGAATGAATTGGGCGGAGCCTGAAGGATGGAGACCGGTGCCGCCCTTCACAGCGGCCGAGCTGCAGCGGGCGGTCGGTCGGGTGAAGGTGGGGAGGGCGCCGGGTCCGGACGGCATCCCGCCTGAAGCGTATTAAGTGTTCGGGCAGGTTTGTGAGGATCTCTGTTTGAGCCTGATGAATGAGCAACTGATAAAAGGGAACTTGCCCAAGGAGTGGTAGACGGGGAGGCTGGTGCTTATTGAGAAAGAGTAAAAGGAGGGAGAGGATGTTAGGTATAGGCCGATATGCTTATTGAATGTGATGGAGAAGGTATACGAGAGTATGATCGGAGCCAGAATAAATGAGGAATTAGAAAGGGTGGGAGGTTTAGCTGAGGCACAGTACGGCTTCAGGAGCGGCCGCTCTACGGTGGACGCCATGTTGCGAGTGATAGAGAGACCAAGGGTAGCAAATTCGGGTACCTGGGGTACTCGGAGCTACTGTGTGCTTGTGACACTGGACGTGAAGAACGCCTTCAATTCGGTCCTATGGGTGGGGATCATGAAGGCTTTGGAACTGAAGGGGGTGGCTCCCTATCTCCGAAAGGTGGTGGGGAGCTACTTGAGGGGGGAGAATGGGCTTGCCCTTGCTCCCCATTAAACTGAGGTGGTCCTATTGATTGGAAGGCGAAAGCTGCGCGAACTGACTGTACGTGTGGGGACAGTCGACGTACCGGCTCGCGAGTCTGTGAGGTACCTTGGGGTGGAGTTCCAACGAAACCTCAGGGTGGCTGAGCAAGTGAGGCGGGTGGTAAGCAAGGCGACGGAGAGAGCGAGGGCTCTATATTGCTATATGGGGTGCAGGCCTGGATGAATGCGTTCAGCATGAAGACATATAGGGAGAAATTGATGAGGGTGCAGAGGTGTATGCTACTGCGTGTGTGCAGTGCATACAGGACTGTCTCTGGTGAAGCCGTATCGGTCGTCTCGGGGACTATCCCCCTGGACCTCTTAGCGGTTGAAAGAGTGCGTGTATGAGAGGGTAACGACCCTAACACAGTGAGAATGGAGATCATAAGCACATGGCAGAGTAGATGGGATGGGTCGGAGAGGGGAGCCTGGACTAGGCGACTCATTCCGACCCTAGCTGAATGGGTGAACCGGGGGCACGGGGATGTGGACTATCTCCTCACCCAGGAGCTTACGGGACATGGATGCTTTGGGTCGTACCTGGTGCGCATTGGGAAACTGTTGGATGCGCATTGTAGGTACTGTGGTGCGAATGAGGATACTGCGGAGCATACTGTATTCGAGTGTGCAAGATGGGAGTCCCAGCGTATGCAAGCTGAATGCGAGGTGGGAGAGAGTGTGACAGTGGAGAGCATGGTAAGAATAATGCTCCGCGGTAAGAATGAGTGGTGCGTGCTGGCACGCATGATTAGGCGAATGATGAGGGCGGCACACGTTTAGTTTGTTAGTATTGTGAGGGGAGGCACTGCAATGCTGCTGCCGGTTGGGCCAGCGGGGGCTGCCCGGTGGCTCATTTAGGGATGGTGGTCATGGACGAAGGGCCTTTTAAAGGATTCCGCCACGCTTCTCTGGAGTGAGCGGGGGTTTTTAGCCGGTAAGAATCCGGTACTACCACTCGGCACGGGTCGGGCGGTGTCTATGAAGATTTTCCCCCCTGCACGTGCGAAAAAAAAAATGATTCAGGGGCGGACTTGTTAACAGTGAAGAGGCATGGGGGTTGGAAAAGCAACACGGAAGCTGAGGGATATATTGAGACTTCAGTAGAGAATAAAAAACGAGTTGCTGTAAAAATTGTGGGAGAAAAGAATACGCAGATGGAAGCTTCAACCAGTAACCACAGTGGGAAGTTTGAAATAAATGCTACTCCACCAGAGTTCTCGTCTTCGGCAATCAATTTGTTGAAACGCATGTGTCATTAATATTTATATATAATTTATTGTTCTTTCCTTATTAATTAATAAATAATTATAATTTTAGCCTTAAATTGTGTTGAAAAAAAAATGAATTTGGTAATGATTTCATTATGTAACTAGTTAGGTAATGAACTCCATTACCTAACTCAAATGAATTTGATAATAGGTTCTTATCCAAGTAGTCGTAGATAATAGTATATTAAGAAACGAGTTCCAAAATTCATCATTTACTACACGAATTCAGCCTATAAAACTAGCCCTCCCAAATAAATCATTGGGATTTTCCAAGAGACAATTTTCAACGGAATTTTCTTCTTTCTATTATAGTAGGCTACTTCCAAATGGAGGAGAAATATTAAGATTGTGGCTACTGTACTCAGTTTCTAGAGATTCAGTTTTTTGTTTATATTGTAAACTTTTTGGAGACGGCAAATCGCAATTTAATAATGAATTTGGGTGCAAGGACTGGCAACATTTATCGTACATTTTATCTAAATATGAGAAATGTGGAATCCCATATCAAAAGTTATATGAGGCAGAAAAAAATACCGGTATACGGTGATTGAACGTATAATTCATACAATTCAATTCTTAGCAAGACAATCTATAGTTTTTCGAGGATCGTTTGAACAATTATACGAATAGAATAATGGCAATTTCTTAAAATTAATAGGAACTTTTTTAAAATTTGATGCAACTATGGCGAAACATTTATGTTGTATACAAGGTTCGACTTCAGAAAACATTGCTCATTATTTGGGACATCAAATTAAAAACTAAATTGTTGAATTACTTTCTATTGCTATTTGTTTGGCTCATGTAAGCCTGATTGCCTGCACAGTAGAATTATGTAGCTTGAATCACGGGAGGTGGGTAGCCACGGGGGAGTCTGTCGTCCACCATTGTAACGATTGTAATGAATATCACTGATAATGCATATGATTATTAAATTAGTACATTTTAATAAAACAAAAAAAGGAGAAAATACAGTCTAAAGAACCCGAAGAAACACTGGTCCATCGAAACGGATAAGAAATAGTAGTGAAAGAAGTTGAAAATAACAGAATTTTGTTTTTCTTCGGAAAAAGTTGGATGGTGAAAGGAAAGCAGTAGCGACCATTAAAAATCAGTTAAGAAATCCGTATTGTATTGTGCACTTGGTTCCCTATTCCAGATAATTCTGTAAGTGATTTGAATTATTCTTTCAATTTGAGAAAAATAAAATAAAAAATAAAAAATGCCTGAAAGTATTGAGGCCTTAAGGAGTCAACGAGGTGTAATTAAGGGTAAAATTACACGATTAAAAAGCTTTTACGACACGCTGGATACAGAAGATTTGAGCAAAAATATGTTAAATCAATTACAATTACGTTCAGAGAAAATAACACCGTGTTTGGAAGAATTGAATGATATTCAGTCCAAAATTGAAATAACGGAAAAAGTAGATTCTGGCGAAATGGAAAGGCAGACATTCGAGAATTCGTATTTTGATATCGTGGCTTGCGTTCGTGGGGTATTGAAACGATATGGCGAGGTAAATAGAGTGGCGACCTCGGACACTAGTTCGGTACGCAGTGGAACTGGCATAGATAATATCCAAAGACCGGATTTTAGCTCCCTAGAGGGAGCCGTGACGTCACCGCATCGTACTATCAAAATAA
>JAZBGY010002423.1:0-10903 GCA_037414755.1 Lydus trimaculatus
CCTGTCGATTGGCTCGCTGACCTTTCGGACAGCACCCTAACTCTCGCCACGAGGAGGCTCGACATCGGACGGTTTTGCCCTGACTGGTACACACACACACAGTGACACACACACACACACACACACACACACACACACACACACACACACACAGATCAGTTTTACGTGCCATAACCGCCACTAGGCTCAACTTGCACGGCCCCCCTGGGCGCGGGATCGGGAAGGCCCGATCAACGTCACTGGGCAAAGCCCAGCTACCGATTGCCCAAGGAGCTGCAGCTTTCATGAGCACTTCGGTGGAGCGGAGGCCTATCTAAACTTCTACTGGCTGTGCAGGCTAGTACCCGATGTTCGGGACTAAAAAAAGCCCCTACCAGTTAGGTCCTGCAGGACCCGGCCAATGGTAAGACCAGCTCGGGTACGTAGGTTCGCCAAAGCCAAACCAGTACCGCCCCTGCGTCTCAGCACTCAGGACAGCATGTACTGATCATTCATACTGACCACTGGATCAAACTTTTACTTCTGTCAAACACACGACTTCCAAAACTTTTCAGACATTCATATCTTTCCTAAGTACTAAGGACACCACGCACGCACCACCCATTCTCGTCGTGAACAACACCCAAAGACAGTAGTTCCCTGGCATCCGCATACAACCTACACTCACACAATACATGCTTCCAATCCTCCTCTGACACTCCGCATCCACACATAGGTGTAGTCGCCAGCTCCCTTCCATACAAAAAACCATTAAAACTTCCATGCCGAACAAACTCATGCAGCACACGACCGTGCACATCATTGTCCCAGTCATTTTGCCATTCGCTCCACAGTCTCTCGTCAATTACTTCTATCATTAGTCCTTCCTCATTATCATTCATCAACAACATCCTTCTTGCACTGTACCTCTCCGCACGCCGTCTTGCCCCCCATAATCACTCTCATCGAGCTTGTTGACACCGTTCGGCAAACACGCAAGCAAGCATACAATGCAATCCTTTTGCTTATCGCCAATAATCTACGGCACCATTCACTCCTCAAACACCTCGATCATACAACTGATCCATGCGTCAGACATGTCGTCAACAGGCCACCAAACCACATTCTTGCAGCTCGCCCTTGCAGTCCCCATTCACATTTCATTACAACCTTATCCCTGAGTGCCACCAGGTGAGGCCTGAAATTCAGACGCTCACCGACAAGCACCCCGAGAAACCTGACTTCCTACACATACACATTCTTACAGCCAATTCGCACCCATGGCGGTCTGTTTCCTGACATGCATCCTTTCAAAAGCTGCACAACCGTTTTCCTATCATTCACATCCACTCCGACACTTTTCCCCCATTCACACACAGTTCCTAACTGCCACCCTCAATCAGAAGCAGAAGATCGTCCGCGTAGGCTACCGCTGTCATCCTATTTTCCTCCAACTGACGCAGCAGTCATTATAAAGTTCCATATAAACGGGCCGCATATGGAACCCTGCGGACAACCCCTGCTAACCTCCATCCATACACATTCAGTCATACCAACCGCACATACCTCTCTTATACTAAAATAGCTTTTCCTCAGACGAAGCTCCTCGCAACCAGTCTCGCGCGGAAGTACACATGCACACCTAAGACATACTTCTTTGTAGAAGACTCAATCAGACTCACCACTTTAATCCAAGCGTCATCGGTTGACCTAGCTTTCCTGAACCCATACTGACTGTCAAGCATACTATCACCAATCATACGTTCTAATCGCCCAACCATCATTCTCTCCAATACCTTACCAAGACCCGACAGCAAACAAATCGGCCGTTAGGACGACGGGTCGGAACGTTGCCTTTCACCAGACTTCAGAAGGATCACTAGTTTAGCCCGCTTCCATTTCCTCGGAAACTGTCCCTCAGCAAGGCATTTCCCATACAATTAGATTATAGGGGTCATTTGGCCCTGTAGCCTTCCTGAACTGCGACCACAGCTGATCTATTGTTCTTTTCCCATACAATACTTCCAGGTACTCTGGTATCCTACTCCATACACACTTAATCATTCTCGCCGTTATGCCATCCATTCCCGGCGACTTACCTACCCTAGCGCTCCCTACAGCCTCTGCAATCTCATCCATACTGAAAGCTCTTGCATTCTCTGCATCCTCCTCTACATGCATATCATCGCTATCACACATTGCAGCCGGGGGGAAGAACGACGCAAGAAGAACGTCTACAGACTCCCTCCATGAGGAAGTCATACGGCCGTCCACCCGCATACAGGAGATCGCACTGTCGCCCCTCTTCCTACAAAACTTGTATACCTTTCCCCACGGATCCCTATTTGCATCCTCCGACACAAAAGCCCTCCAGTGCTTTTCTTTCGCCTGCAAGATTTGCTTCTTATACTCTCTGGCTGCCGCACTGTACCGACACTGTAAAGCTATTAGATGAACATAGGTCGCAGACATTCGTCTCCTTGCATTCTGAAAGTCACGCCTAAGCTTCCTCACATTCCTACGCATTCTCGCCAAACCACTATTCCACCATCGGACATTTTTCGACTTACTCATTCTCCTCTCATACTGTTTCATACAAATATCATTCGCACAATAGATCCACCCCTCCAGACAATCAACCATATCATTCACATCCATGCCCATGAATGACAGCAGCCCTACCTCCTCCGCCATGCCTCCAATAAACGTCTTTGCAGATCCACTTGCGATCATCCACCAGCCCGTCATGAGGCTCCTGATTGGTCTTTCTCTTTACCACAATCTCAATGGCGTTATGATTGCTTACGCTCCAGTCCGGACGTAGATACCAACTACACTGATACTGTCTCATACACTCCTCATTCAGAAGCGTAACATCCATGTCACTCACTACCATGGGGCCGCTAAACGTGTAAAACTCATACGGTTCGTTGATAGCTGTCAAACATCTGTTCACAATCACTTCCTCGAGCCTTGTCCCACGAACTGCCCTCTCCCTATACTGACTGTCCCCCTTACTGTACCACAAGGGGGGCACAGCATTTGCGTCCATTCCCACAAGTATCGGTCGGCCCCTGGCAACATCTAATGCTTTCTCAATCATTCCGATTTGATCCTCTATTTCACCACCAAACACACAGTACACAGACAATAGCAGAACTTCAGCAAACTCACCCTTCACACATGACATCCAAATTCCTATTATTTATTACCACTGCTGCCTTGACGGATCCCGAGGCAGATACCACCGTCATTCCCTCAGTCATACCAATGACACACCCGTCCCTTACATACAGTTCTTGCAGCAATCCAACACTTACACCTCTCTCAGCCATAGTCACACATATATCACTTGTCACTTGTCCTGCGGATCTCTGGCAGTTCAGCTGTAATGCGCTAAGCACCATTGATCACTCGCTTATTCTCTGGACATTCACCCGAGTACACAGAGTGCCGACACGGCAGGTTCTGATTTGATGATGAATATAAATCAATATCGAACAATTCCACTAACCTGATATATTTCCTCCAAGCGGTACTGCAGGCTGCTCCACTCAGGCAAATTTCGATAAATAAATAAATTATCTACTCGAAAATCACCAGGTATCACAACACCCAACACCAAACTACCACAAAAACACACCAACACTTGTGAATGACACCAATACTTTGCGCCCACTCCGGTTCCACCACCACTTCCAGACATGTGCGCATCACTAATTTGATGATGAGGCATTTGGCTATTCCTAGAGGATGACCACCACTAGCCTTTTTCGCACGGGTTCCCAAAGGATTGGTAACACTCTTGCACCTTTCTCTATTTCTTGTTGGCGTCCCTGAGTAAGTCCATCACCATCCTCGTGGCGGACTGTTACATCACCACGAAGACCCTTCCCCAGCTTTGCTAGACCAGGCCCGTTTGGACCCACGGGCACCTCAATGTGCGGTTCCCGTATGACTGCTACCGTAGGGTCTCTCTTTATAACTTCTTCCATAACGAGGTCCTTAATGTCGTTATGGCGATGTACTCTCTCTGCCTTTGTAAAAATACATTGTCCAACAATGTGACCCAGTGTCTCTATCTGGGCTCTGCACTTTCTGCATGTGAAGTCCGTCTGGCGGACAGCTTTGTTTAATGCCACCTCATCCGCTGTGATATTTGCTCGCATTTGGAGTCCTGGTTGCAAGAGCTTTTTATTGCTCAACCAGATGTTTCCGTATTTATCGTCGATAAGAGAGTGTACCGACTTTCCTTGCGAGCTTAGCTGTCCCCATTGTGCAAGCTCTGTCTTTTTGGCTTCCTTCTTGAACTTTTCTAAGACATGTATATTTTCGAGGGTCCATTGAACCCTTATTGCTGTAGCCAGGGATTTTAGACGGTTCTCCATTCCCTGATCTAGTGCCAGAGCTTGCATTACTGGATCCGTAGAGTGTTGCAATCCGTATCCCATCTTCAGACTAACGACTGGGGCGACTTTTTCTAGTCTGCCTTTTAGTGCGGTTTTAATCTAAGGCGCTCCACTCTAAACAGCATCTCCCCAAAGCGAGCTCCTCTTACTCTATTCCTGCTCAAGGAGATATTCTCGCAACCAAATAGGCAAGCTTTGTATCTGCAGTAGCCACCGTATACTTTAATAACTGGCCATTTATCAAATTAAAACTCGGTGGGTTTTTCTAATATTTTTATTAATTTCCCAAAATTTAACAATTTGATACAACCATATCAGTCGATATCCAGTTAACAACTCCTCACTTAATCCAGTACAATAACTTGTTAGAGTACATGGCCTAGATAAAGTGCTGACCGGTTGTATTGGCTAATTTGAAGTAATGCACAAATATCTAGATGATTAACCAATATTTGCAATCAAGTAATTTGGAAATAATCTATTTCTATATCAGTTCATTAACCCTCAATTAGTACATTACACCTCCCTTGGAAGGAGAAAAAAAAAACTTTGTTGTTTTTCTACGAAATTTGATTTTTTTTACTTTTTCATAATACAACTTACTTAACCCTATTTTTATGAACTTCTACAGATTTTCCATCTATCTCTATAACAATATTTGGAGACTTATCTTCTAATACTTTAAATGGGCCCTTATACAGTGGTTCGAGTTTATTCCCTACTTTATTTCTTAACAAAACCTTATCACCTATTTTATAACTAATAGTATTAATGTTCTTATCATATAAATTGTTTCTTTTGATTTTTGAAACCATTAAAATATTTTTCGTGCGTCAATACATGCTTGTTGTAATAGTTATTTGTATCACTACGCCAGAAACTGTAATTTTGCGTGTGCGAATATTGTTGCAGGACGAGGCGCTAGCCGAGGCCTGCAAATACGAGCATTATTATTACGACATTATTGTCCACATCACGAGGTCGAGAACGTGTAGTCCTGGGATGTCGGAAATTTTATATTCGTCGACAGTACCGTAATTTTTATCATTTTTAGCAGGACCACCTGTATTATTCCTAGATCGAAGCTGGTAATGTCTAGGTATGTACGACGATTTGGAAGTACCATGCTGCACCGAAGTTACATGATCAGCACCGTCGAAATATAAAGCGCTAGAATAGCTGTCATAAGGGTTGAGATTTTTATTTTTATGACGTGAATGCAGTTTGTAACGACTTTTCGGTGCAGAATCATTAATCCATAAGACATAGCAGGGCTACTAGATCGTGAGGTCCCCTGAAGAGTGCGTGGAGGTACAGGACCATGCCCCTCCACACCCGAGGATTTTCTACGCGTTACAGGATCAACGAACAACAACAGTGGTGCAGAGCTGGTAACCATGTTGCACCGCTGACGCCCTTGCTGTTTAGATGACTAATGTGTAGGCGTAAAAACTCTTACAAATTTTAAATGATAACAAGAATTTTTGGAGGGTGGGTAGGTATAGAAATTTTAATAAATTTGAAGATTAAAATATAATGCTACTGTCGATTTTCGGTCGGCTAAGGGTGCGGCTTGAAACGAAATTTCGAAGAGCTCTTTCTATACAGACGGCTTATTAATTATCTTTTCTGCGGGTGTGGTGATAGTAAAGAAACAATCCAGGTACAGGTAGCTTAATCATGTAACAACTTCGTGCCGTCCTGCTATAATCAAGTGTTGTTGTATCTAACTCTAGGTGGTAACACATTCAATAAAACGAACTAATCAAAGTTTTTCCAAGAAAATTAATATAAAAATATAATATAATGTTTGTTTATTTTGTATTTCACGTATTCAATGATTTTACCGTGTAGTTTATCAATATTGTTGAATAATTAATGTAAATAGATGCTTGAATGTTAATGGTTATCTGTTGAGTACGAAACGGTTTTAATTGAAACTGACTACTCCTCGTTAAAGCTGAAAATCAGCAGATATTTAACCATACGCAAAGTGCTAGTTTGATGTGACTTAATTGGCTCATTAGTGACCATCCGCCTACAGATCGTCAGGATGGGACCTTTCGCCGCGGCCATTTCGCCGCCGGGTCATTTCGCCTCGGGCCATTTCGCCACTGTACCGTTTCGCCGCTGATAACCTTAAAAATATTAAGAAGTATGTATGTGCTTACATACATACTTCGAAAAAAATACCGGCACCATCTACTTTCATATCTTAGCTTCAGGTATAGTTTCGAATATTTGGTCCGTTTTATGGTCCCCGATCAGCACATTGTGGTTACTAAACGGACAGCACCCAATTATAAATTATTTTTGGAGTGTTGCTACCTGTTTGTAGGTAGGGACGGCTTATTCATTTTAAGGAAACAAATATAGAGAAAAAAAGTTAAGCCTTTGGAAGAATGTAAGACACTTTTAGACCAATGAAATAGCTATCAATCAAACGTTTTTCGGATTGTGTCGCTTCATGTTGTTCAGCATCTTCGTCAGAAGTATTTTCGTTGTGAATTTCTTCAGCAAGATTTTCTTCGATGAGAATTTCTTCTTGTGGTAGATTTTCTTAAACATTGTCTTGACTTGCCCAAGGGCGAAACATTTTTGAAAATATTAATTAACGAATTAAACACTACACTCAAGTATCCACTAACAAAGCAGTAGCTATAATGGGAATGAATTTACCTCCTTTAGATATTTATACATCTGTAAGCAGCAAGTACAACAATTCCAGGTTTTTAATTTCAAGGGAAGCTAAATAAAGATAAAGACAAACTTTCTAAATTTTTACTATTATTTGTTGAAGATTTATAAAATCTTTCATTAATTGATTTTTAATCCCTATAATAAAAGTGCATAGCCGACACAAGCACATCCGGGTCATGGGAAGCCACTTGCATCGGGCGCCCATTCATTTACGCATAAAAAGCAATACTATTTCTATTTTAATTGTAAAAATAACTCATGTTAATTTATTTATTCGGGTAATAGCCCCGGAAATCTTCCTCAGCACGCCCTCCCTTGGTGATCCCAGATATATAGAAATATTTCGAATACGGACCTGTAGGTAGTCGGCAAGACAACCCAACTACCACTTAAGAACCGTATCGAATTTCTATTGTTATGATACTTAACTTTCTAACAAAAGGGGCCCCCAATAAAACGGACCGAAATCTTAGAAACTATATAATATGTTTCTTTTATTCTAAGACAAAATAGAAGTTTTGAGAATAGGGTCTGGCCAAATTTTCATAACTATTTATTTATTGCGTTGTAAATTCCATGTTAGATTTTATTGCGGAATAGATTAAAAGGTCCGACATCTAATTACCACAATAACGTGAAAGTCGTGTAGTAAATTTGGTTATTTGTCGGGTAAAATCAAAAGACGACTATTACACATACGTACTCTATTGATTGCCGTAGAATTCTCTCTCTTCTTTCTTAAAAAATTAATTTAGCTTATATACTAAAAACTTCCTTTTCTTTAATCACCAATTGATTTTCCAGTGTCCACATACTGATTTAAGTAGAGCGCTGATTATTAGTTTTTTCAATAGTAAGTTCCGAAATAATGTGGAATGCTGAATTGTCACTTGCCAAATTAATCGGTGGTTAAGTAAGTTAACCTAATTTCTACATATTAAATAAATGCATCTGACGATGCAATATTTCCTAATCTAATGTCCTTAATTCTAATAACCTAATTATGTTACACCTTCCATGGGGAAGAAAAAAAAATATTTTTTTTATCAAAAATATTTTTTTTTTATTCATGGTATAATTTAACCCTATTTTTATGGTACTCTACAAATTTCCCATCTACTTCTATTACAATGTTAGGTGACTTATCTTGCACTACAAGATAAGGACCTTTATATAATTGCTCAAATTTATTTTTTGGATTATTTTTAAGCATAACCTTATCTCCTACATTATAATTCCTATTACTAGTTCTTTCATCATACACACATTTTCTCTTACTTTTTGAAGTCATTAAGTTATTGCGAGCATCATGACATGCCTGTTGTAGTCTGTATTTCAATTCTAAAGCATAATTTTCAAAACTGTATAATGGATCAAGACGAGTAGACAAATTTGATGGTAATCTAACTGATTTCCCAAAAACTAACTCATATGGAGTGTATTTGGTTTCAGTATGAACCGTGTTATTATAAGCAAAACACCAATAAGGTATCCATGAACTACACGCGTCTCCATGTTTAGAAACTTGCATTCGTAAATAAGCTCCCAAACATTTATGAGAATTTTCAAGTGACCCTAAAGTTTCGTGATGATACGCCGTCGAATTTAATTTATTAATACTTAATAATTTACATACTTCTGCCATTATAGAAGATAAAAATTCGGTACCCTGATCTGTTACAATTGTCTCAGGAATTCCATAACGAAGGATGAAATTTTCTACAAATGCTCTGGCGACTGTTACAGTTTCCTTGTTTGGTAAAGGATCACCCTCAACGAATTTACTTAAGTCGCATTGTAATGTTAAAATGTAACAATTATGATTACTATCCTTTTCTAGAGGTCCTACGATATCTAAAAATACTTTTTGAAATGCAGAAGAAGCTGTAGGTGTGATTGACATTGGTACAATTTTAGAATTCACATGCTTATATCGTTGACAATCATCGCATCGTTTTACAAAATCTTCTACATCCCTTTTAAGATTTCCCCAAAAGTAATATCTTTTAATATTATTGTACATGCGGTTAGTTCCTGCATGTCCTCCCGTTGGTAACATATGGAAATCGTTTAATATGATTTGTTGTGTTTCGAAATCACTAATGTGCTGAACGTTCTTTAAAATAGAAATTTTTATACCGGCCGTTTTTAATTGTTTATAATAATTCATCAGTTCTTTAATAAGTAATGCGCATTCTTCGTTTTTTATGATAATTAATTCCGGAATATTATATTTTACACAAATTTCTTTTAGGTCTCTCAACGATTCACCGAGTGAGAACGTTGATCGAGTAACCTTCTTATAATATATTAATTGGGAGTTTACAACACAAATCAAATTTCCTAATGTATAATCGTAGGTTTTTCTTTTAAGTAATTGGTTGAAATCAAATTCCGAAATGCTACGTAACTCGAACGACCTTTTGGGACGTGATCAGACCTAAAGTTGGAACCCGCGTTAGAAGCTTCGTTACTTTTTTCCTCTAGTTTTTTGGACTGAGCTCGTGTCATAACATATACATTTTCTTTAAGATTTTTAAGTTCGTTTGAACAAATTTCAATCCTGGACAAGGCATCTGCTGTAACATTGTTTTTTTCCTTTTACGTATTCAATTGTGAAATCGTATTCCTCAAGAGTCAAGCGAAATTTCGTAAGTCGACTGGATGGATTAGTCATTCCGAAAAGATAGATTAAAGGTCTGTGATCTGTAAAAATAGTAAATTTCCTACCATATAAATATGGTCGAAAATGTTTGACAGCCCAGACTATTGCTAAAAGTTCCTTTTCGATGGTACAATAATTCTTTTCTGCTTTGTTAAGAGAACGACTAGCATATGCAACTGGCTTGTCATCCCCGTTTGAGAGAACCGCTCCAATTGCACAACCAGACGCATCAGTTTTTAAAATAAAGTTATTATCTGGAGAAAAATTTGGATATTGTAAAATAGGCGGACTAGCTAATTTTTGTTTTAATGTTTCAAACGCGTTTTGACATTCTTTTGTCCATTCAAATGGTACAGCTTTCTTTGTTAAATGATTCAAAGGCGCTGCAATCTGTGCAAAATTGTTAATAAATCGCCTATAATAATTTGCAAATGCTACAAAACGTTTCGTCTGGTGGCCGTCTTTAGGTACTGGGTATTGTCTGATTACTTGAATTTTTGAAGGATCAGGAGAAACACCTTCAGCTGAAATTAAATGACCTAAATACAAAATCTCCTTTTTTAGAAAATCGCATTTGTTAGGATTTAATTTTAAATTTACTTCTCGAAGACGTTGAAATACTTTTGTAAGATTTTTATTATGGCTTATTAAATTATTACCAAAAACAATTAAATCATCTAAATATATGAAGCAATTTTCATAATTTAAACCTGACATTGCTATTGTCATCGCCCGAGAGAAAGCACTTGGACTTATCTTCAAGCCCATCGGCAATCTTTTCATTTGGTATTGCCCTCTATCTGTAGTAAACGCCGTGTAAGGTCTACTAGTGGGATCTAATTCAATTTGATAATAACCTTGAGATAAGTCAAGATGTGAAAAATATATTGCACCGGATAAAGAATCTAAAATTTCAGTGATACAAGGTAGAGGAAATTTATCATTTTGTATTTGTTTATTCAATAACCTATAATCTACTACCACTCTCCATTTCTGAACTCCACTATGATCTATCTTTTTAGGAACAATGAGCAGTGGTGAAGACCACTCTGATTTAGCGTCTTCAATTATTCCATCTTGTAGCATTTTGTCAATCTGCCTATGTATCTCGCTTATTTGTGACTGTGGCAATCGATAAGGTTTTACATAA
>JAZBGY010002424.1:0-10899 GCA_037414755.1 Lydus trimaculatus
CAAATATTTTATCAACGTTATTAAATTGTTGTTTCATTATTTTATTATGGAATTTATATAATAATGTTCGTGTTATTTTGTTGCAAAAAAACATAAAACAATTGATTTATTAAATTGCATTTCCCAGCATAATCATCTAATTATGTTGGTAAAGACAGGGGCGGATTTATCAGGACACCAACAGCATCTGGCATGCCAAAAATGTTTGCAATCGTACAATTAATTGTTGTTTTCATTAGCTCTAGGGCTAGATCCGCCACTATCTAAAGGTAATATACAGGTTGAGACAGTTCATCTAGGAATATAGAAACTACAACAACCGGGATAGTCTGATAGCCTTCGTCTGTGTTGAAAAGAGATGGATGATAGAAACTTTGTAAAATCACTCACCCTCAAGACTGTCCTATGTTCCTAGATGAAATGTTTTAATCTGTATACACCGAAACTTGTACCCATTCAAATTTTACAGGGGAAATACCCATGATTGTTTTGATTGAAATAATAATGTTGTAGCTTTTATTTTTTATAAATTTTGTTAATAAATATTGGTCGCCTATATTAAAGTTAACTATAATTGATCTTTCCCTTCTTCTTTTTTTTCTTTTTTTTTGGATGTGTATAGAAGAGAAAACAATAACAATTCCCACATTTCCCCACTTTTGTTTTGTTGAAACTGGAGGGACAAGGTAAACAACATATGTTGCAAATACGTTGCATTTACACAATAAAACTAATAAGTTTGACTTGTTATTGATAGTTGTTTGAGTGCAATCAATACAACAAAAATATGGCCACAAGTAAACAACCAATTTTGGATGATGATCAGAAATTTACTTTAATGAAGGTAATAAACATTAAATAATTACAAGTAATTTATTTTTAATAGAAAACTACTTACCTTTATAATACCTGTTTATTATTAAAGTAATTATTAATGAATTCACGTATTTAATATGTTAATGAGAGTTTATTTAGTATTTTAATTGCAATAAATTTAAGTTTTGTTTTAATTGAACCATTACAAGATTATTATAATTAGTTCACGATAAACTTTCTAAATTGTAAATATTTACGCGCCATTTTTCGAATTCATTTGTTTGTCTATCGTATATTTCATTGGTAAATTTGCAGAAAAAAAACAATCATAGGCGTCGTGACTTCAAATTAATTTTTCAGCTTATAATTGTTAATTTTTCAATTAATAACAACAATTAAAGTTTGCATTAAAACAATAATAAATTGCAATAAAATACAAATTACAATAAAGTAGAACGAATTACCATTAAATTTGTAAAAAAATTATCAACAGCAATGTGCCGTAACCGTAACCACAATACCAAGGAAAATATTTTTATATACAGGTTGATACACCTCATCTAGGAACATAGCAGGAGCTACAACAACCGTTTTGGGTTGAAAAGAGATAGCTAGTAGAGTGTCTACCTTCAAGACTTACCTGTATAGTCTATTAACTGATAAAACAACAATAAAAGTATATAACGCGACCTTGAACTTCATAATCAAAAAACCCAACAAATTATAATAAATAAAAACACAACATTATTAGGAAAATATCGCCAATTTTAAATAATCATGTTGTTTATTCGATATGATAATGATTTAATTGATTTACAAATCAATTTTTTGTTTTAATGAAAAACACTAATTTGCCGTCTACTGTTGTTCATCATTATTATCATCAATGTCATCATCATCATCACTCGATTCTTTTTTACGTATTAAATGCACCGTTTCAGCTTGTAATGCTAATTTTCTAATATTAGCTAAACAACCAGCTGCAGCCTCCTGTAATTGATGATCAGTTGATCCAATTGCATTTAATAAAAATTTCATAACACCACTTTCATGCATTGTTATACAATTAAATGGATTTTTTGATAAATGAAATAATGCCATTGCTGTTGTACGATGTACATTTGGATTTGAATCAGCCATATATGCCACCAATGGCGTGATTGCACCTAATCTATAAAAAAAATACAATAATTCGACTTCACATAAAATTGACTATATACAGACTTGGTATTTTTAATACGAACATAGCAGAAAAAACAGCAAAGTTGGAATGAGATCAAAAGAAAATAACTGGTCTGACACATTGCTATCTTTGTCGTGATCATAATGAAATATCAGCGGGCAAACATATCGGACAAAGATCGGAATAGATCGACATTCTCGGACAAATACCGCTTATTTAAGAGTAGGTAGTTTTGGTTTGTATTAGGAACGCCTAGTCTGTATGTATGCTTCATTGTAAATAAATCAATTATAGGAGGATTATGTCAATTTCTGTTCCGCGTTATGGGAGTACCGTGTTATAGTAGAATTGATTAGATTTTTATTGATTTATAGATAGAATAATTACCGTCCAAATGTTTTACAATTTGAACCCCATGCACAACAATATGCAATTGCAGATGCTAAATGTTCACGTAATTCAATATCAGTTGTATCAACTAAATTAACTAATAATGGTATAACACAATGATCAGTAATAACACCTAAATTTTCAATATCTTTTGCTATTTCAGCAATAGCAGCACATGTACATGCTAATACATGATTATCATTTGATTTTAAACGATTCACAATTAATTCTAAACCACCAACAAAACAACGTACCATTTCACCAGAATCGGTAGCATTACGTATACATGGTACTAATGACCATGCTGCATTTGCTTGCACCTATAAAAACAAGCAATCATAATTAATTAATTAATTAATTAAAATTATATAATAATTTCGAAATATATTCAACTTTAGGTGATGGATTTTTAAGTAATGACCATATTAATCGTACACCATCTAATTGTTCAATAATTCTCATTGATTCCTCATCTTCAGCACATTCTCTTAATACCATTGGTACATTCTCCAATAATGGTGGATATGTATAATTTAATAAATTAATAAGATATGGTATACCATTGGCACGCATTAATACACTACGATTTGCTGTAAATTTTAAACATTCACATAAACCACCAACAACATTACTTAAAACACGTTCATCTTCATCGACATTTTCTAATAATTTAACTAAAATTTCAACAGTTCTAAGTTGATTGAAACGTTGTACATTTTCTGTACAAATTGCACATTTCCATATTGCACCAGTTATTGCAGCCAATAATAATTTATCTTGTTTTATATCGGGATTTTTTGCAATTAAAACTAATGGATCTAAACCACCAGCTTCACGTACCATATCACGTGTTATTTTATGTTCAGCACATTTGAATATTGTTTCAGCACAATGCCGTTGTAATAATGGATTATTCGAATTCAAATGACGTACAATATCTTTAACCATACCTTCTGTATAGATAGCAATTTGATAATCACGATCTATAGAACATTGCGATATGACACCAGTTGTTGGTAATACAACATCAATATGGACAGATCTACGATGATATTAAAAAAACAAATAATATACGGATTATACTGTTTTATAGTTGTATACTTTAACAATTTGGCTAATAATGGGACAGCACCTTTATTAATCATCACTTTAATATTTTTACGACTTTTTGAAATTGACCATAAAGCTCTAGCTGCAGCTTTTGCAATATCCACATATTCCAATTCATCATTATTTAGATTTTCTTTATTGTTAATTAAACATTGTTCAGGTACATCTAATAGATCAATTAAACGTTCAATACCATTTGATTTGCGTACTTGTTTACGTGCTTTACGTATTTGTGCAATAAAATGGATTGTTTCAGCAATTTTTATTTGTAAATCCCTAGCTGGATCTGATAAATTATCAATTAATAATTTTATACAACCAAAATTTGCCATACAATATTTCATATTATTATTTTTTGATAATTCAATTAATACATCTAATACACATAATTTACATTTTAATGAATCACATTCTAATAAATTTATTAAAATTTCTAAACCACTTATATCTTGTATTGCCATTTGATTTAATTCATTTGTTAAATCATGATCTTTTAAACAACATAATGCCATTATTGTTGCTGTTTGATTGCCAGTTTTAATATATTTGATTAATTTTTGTATATGCCAATATTCCGGTGATATTTCCGGTCGTGGTTTATCTGTTGGTTCCTCATCCGATGATGATCTACCCAATAAACATAAGAATCATTAGAATAATTACATAATTTAATAGAAAAGATTACCCTGGTGGTGTGGAATCATCACTATCATCGAACTCTTCAATAATCACCTCTTTACGGCCAACATTCGGTTTGAATTGTTCGTTAACTTCTAAACTTTCAATTGACATTATGCTTTTATTTAAATTGTATTTATTCAAATGTTTCAACAACAATCTCGATATTTGTTTTTAATTTTCCAGTTTCGTAGGAATATTGCCGATATTATCCAGCCACATTTCGATGATCACTTCTTGTTACGTTGGTTAAGAGGTATAGATTTCATATTGGAATAAATTTGTGTAATTTTCTAGTATTTGTTTTGTTTTCCAGCTAGATCATGGGATGTGGAAGCTGCAGAAAAAATGTTACGCCAGGTAAAACGGCTATTACAATTTTTTATTAATTAGTTTTTTAATTGTTAATTTGAATAATAAAAACAGTCGATGAGATGGCGGAAACAATGGGAAGTAGATGGTGCTTTACGTACATGGCAACCACCAGAAGCTCTAGCTCTATATTATCCTAGTGGTGTTTGTGGATATGATAAAGATGGGGCACCAGGTATTCATTTATATTTATCGGTGATGCTGTGATTTAAATATAAATTTTTAGTGATTGTTGTACCATTTAGTGGTATTGATATGGTTGGTTTATTACATTCAGTATCACGTCAAGATATAATCAAATTAACAATCAAAATTTTAGAAGAAACATTAGATATGGCCAAAACAAATAATTTACATCAATTAGTTGTTATTTTCGATATGGATGAATTTAATATAAGACAGTATGCTTGGCGACCAGGTAATTGTTTTAATTATTACGTAAATTTCCAATCAAAGACTTGTAATTGTAATTATTATTATTATTATTCGAAAAATTAATTATTTAATTACAGCTGCTGAAGTTGTTATTTCATTAATTAAAATGTACGAAGCTAATTATCCAGAAATTTTAAAAACTTGTTTTATTATCAATGGTAATTATTTTGGAAATTTTTCAATTTTTTATAATTTTGTGTGCAACCGGTCGGAAAGCAGGGACGTGCATTTCAGTTCGTGTGTCATTTTACGGCCCCATAACTTGTGGACCAGGGTGCAGTACATCTGTGTCGCACCTCCCATTTGCACGGTCCTACCGGAAAGTAACTATTTTCGGGCTGCAATTGAGGGAAATTCAGGCCGTAAAATATATCTTTTTGTAACTAATGTTGGCTGCCATTTGGCGTGTTTATACTTGTGTGCTTTCATCTTGCGTTTCGTGCATCAAAGGCATATGCTTCTTTTGAAAGACGCATGATGCTGCACGGGTCGGTGGTATACACGTTGAGACATTTCATCTAGGAACATAGGACAGTCTTGAGAGTGGCGACTTTTATATCGATTCTATCAGCCATCTCTTTTCAATCCAGACAGAAACTATAAGACTGTCACGGTTCTTCTCCTCCTCCTATGTTCCTAGATGAACTGTTTCACCCTGTATATTCCCGCTGTTTTACTATCCCGTTCAACTCGGTTTGAGGCGCAAGTGTAAACACACCCATTGGAAACGGCAGTAAAAGTAGTTTTACGTTGGTCGTTATTAGATACGTACGTAAAAGTAGTTTTACGGCCGCTACCTTCTATGAAATTATATTTTGAATTATTTACGGTTGCGCAAAAAAAATGTTGTATACACTTCGGCTGCGAAATGCGTTTATATAGCCGTCTAGAAATTGCAGGCCTTGGCCAGCAAATGTTTTTGTCGGTACGCTATAAATGTGCATTTCTCAGCCAACGACTATTTTATAAAACTACTGATTGTAGCTCCTAGAGTTTTTGCTATTGCTTTTAATGTTGTTAAACGATTTTTAAATGAATACACAATTAGTAAAATGCAAATTTTCAAAAATGATCCGAAAAAATGGCAAAAAGCAATATTCGAATTGATTGATGCAAATAATTTACCAAAACATTTTGGTGGAACACTTGTAGATCCTGATGGTAATCCACGTTATACAACAAAAGTATTTATTTTTTTTCTTTTATAAATATTTGAATAATTCATAACAAATTATTAATTGTTTATGCAGATACGACAAGGTGGTAAAGTACCAAAATCGTATTATACGAAAAAATTCGATGATACGGAAATTGATAATAATCGTGAATTTAAAACAATAACATTGAAAAATGGTGAGAAGACAACACTTGATTTTATTGCAGCTGAAGATGGATGCTTTCTACGGTAATCTTCATTATATACAGTGTATTGGTTACTCTAATGCGAACATTGGAAAAAATACCAACAGAGTTAGAATGAAATAAGCGGACGGACGTCTTAACGTCCAGTTACATGGTCCGCCGTTTGTTGTGGCTCGCCATTTTACGAGCTGCAATCAAATTTTAACCGAGCTCGAACTTAAAGCCCTATCCACACCATTGTGCCAGTCTCGGTTCGATCTCGTGCCAGTAAAATATTCTTATATGGGAAATGCATAAGTCTATTCACACTATCATGCCGCTTTCGGTCCGGTCTCGATCCGCTCTCGCACAGCGCAGTTTCCAACAGGGTTTGCACACTTTCTACCCCCACCATGCTTTTTTTTGTCAAAATTTCAAGGCCCCTTCTATTACCAACATAACACAAGCAATTAAATTTGATATAAATTGTTATTGTCTATCGTCAACACATCTCCACTATGCGGGGACGAACCGGGATTGGAACGAAGCCTGTTCACACTATCGGTCCATGCCGAGCGAGTGCCAGTCTCGTGCCGGTCAAATATAGTTTCTGATGGATCGGTATTGGAGCGGTACTGACAGTGTGAATAGACTTATGCATTTCCCATATAAGAATATTTTACTGGCACGAGAACGGCTCGAGATCGAACCGAGACCGGCACGATAGTGTGGATAGGGCTTAAAGATCTTCAAGATCCATTACGGTCCGCTCCTGTGTTCCGTGAAATTTTACAGAAAAAAAAAAACGACTCGTTCCAGCCAGGGCGGACAATCTATGTCACATGGTCTGTGGGCCGTGGCTTAGCGGACCCTTTCTCTCTGCCAGCCCAGAACTTTCTCTAAACCAGTCTTTTTCAACCGGAAACCAGTAAAATGTCTAAATTTTCACCGCGGACCATTAAAAATTACCAATTTTTTTCAATTAGCAACAATTCTAAGATTCAATTATGAAATATTTTACGACCACTAAAATTGGGCCGTGGACTACCGGTTGAGAAACACTGCTCTAAGCATCACACGCCCTCTTCCATCTTTGTCATTAATCATGGTGGAACATTTACGGGCAAATGTATCAGACAAAGATCGAACTACATCTACAAACTATACATTATCGATATTTTTTCCAATGTTCGCATTAGAAATACCAACATTGTATAACAAATTATTAATAAATTTATTAATTCGGTAATTTTATTAGTTGGGAATTTCATACAGAAGGTCATGATATACGTTTTGGTATCACTGTTAAAGATATTGATGGTAATGTACATACAGTTGTTAGTCATAGACGTGTAGCAGCCCATCAAATTAATGAAAGTGGTGTATTAGCATGCCAATTTCCAGCCACATGTAATTATTAAGTTTTGCAATTAATTGATTTTTAAAAATTACCACAATTTTTTCCCGAATAGATTCTGTAACTTTTGATAATTCCTATAGTCTTATGAGAAGTAAAAAAATACATTACAATATTTCTATAACACCACCATTAGAAAAAATGAACATACTGCCAACTAGTGAGGAGGAAACTAATGGATTTGTAGAGACTGGTACCGTTAGCACCAATGCATCGACCAATTTATAAACTCTAAAGTAATCGATTTATTTCAAAAAAATTTTTTTCTTTAATTATATTATTGTATAAGGGGGTGTATCTTATTGTATAATAGAATATATGTAGAATTGTTATAGTTTTGTTGATAAAGGAATGTTTATTCATTTTGGGCCATTATTTCTAATCGTCATCATCAGTAAATAACATTTCAACCAAACCAAGCTTCTCACACTGTTCACCTTCAAGCCGTTGCGGTTTACCCCATCGTAAAAGTGTCGGTAATACCATCAATTTCAATCTTGCATCATCCCGAAAAGGACATTTCGGATCTTTCCATCTATAAATCAGAACAAATACACCTGATTGTTTTTATTTTTGGGAACAAAAAAAAAAACTACTTACGTTGGTCTATCACCAACTAATACAGTGATAAAATGTGAATTAGGATCAGCTTTTTCTAAAGCTCGTTCAATCACTGGAGATGCTGTAAAAAATTTTAATGTTATTAGAAAAAAAATCAACATAACCTCAATTATTATTTTTTTTACTACCTCGTACACAATCTTCACACCAACTTTCACCTGTTGGTAATTTCGATCCACCGAAATAAATGTGAATTAAGGCATCTTTATGATTGAAATTTTTCATAAATTTACAAAAATTTTCATAACCTTCAATTTCATGGCGGACAACCATCTTTTTGACTAAAAACCACTGAAGATGGCCTCTTCAGCCCGAAACTAGTCTGGTTGTAATTGATAATAAATAAAAATTAAGGAAGAACAAAACCAAATTTTGATTGATAATACCTTAATGTATAGAACAAAATCCTTTTAAACCAACAAGTTGATAAATTCCAACTGTGGATGATAATTAACCAGATCTCTGAGTCTGTAAATGGATTATTGTTTTAGATAAGTTGATGATAAAGCAAATTACTGATAACATTGATATTTAACCATTAATTTGTTATCATTACCCTATTGTTAACAACCCAAAAAATTAAAACAACTATTTATGGGCTCTATTTGTATATCAATTAGAAAACTCATTATTACAAAAATATGTGTGATTTTGTAATTTATATTTTTATAACAAGGGATACATTTTTTTGGGCTATTCAGTATATAAACGACGGCCAATGTTGCCAGATTGTTTTGAAATTCCGTAATACATACACCCACAACCGTGATGTGAATATTTTACAACACAAACAAAGTATAGTAATTCACCAAAATATTAATAATTAAATAATTGCAAATAAAAACTACTACTAAAAGAAATAAACATAAGTCAAAAATATAAATACCTAAGAATATGAATACACTAAAAATGTAATTAAAACAGTTTTTACACAATGTGTCTGATGAGTGATGTTCGTAGCCATATATTCGTTCAATTCATTGTTTCTTTGACTGACAAATTTAAAAGGTTCAATATTATGATTCCACCAATATTCTGAGGAATTAACGAAATCTTTGTAAAGTGATGGTCACAAATAACGAAATATTCATTATTACATAATATATCAATTTTGGAATTATTTCTCTTGATTCATTTTTACCATTTAAATAATAAAGCATTGGAACCGTTTTTTGGATATTTGCAAGAATATTTTTTCTTACTGAAATTTCCATTTTATAGAATTATAATATCAAATATTTATGAATAAGAATAATGGAATTAATAATAAAAATAACCTCAAATATGAATTCAATACAACAAAACGTTTTAAACAACAAAAATTATGTACTGATCAGCAAAAATTTTTGTATCACTAGGCCATAATAATGGAAATTTTGGAATCAACCAAGCAACCAACCGACCGATCAACCAACCGACCGATCGACCAATCAACCGACCGATCAACCAACCCACCGATCAACCAACCGACCGATCGACCGATCAACCAACCGACCGATCAACCGATAAACCGACCGACCAATCAACCGACCGACCGATCAATCAACCGACCGACCGATCAATTAACCGATCAACCGACCGACCGATCAAATAACCGGTCAACCGACCGATCAAATAACCGACCGATCAACCGGCCGGTCAAATCTAGACAACTATTTTTCCAAATTGCTAGGTTACACCTAAAAGTTCACAAATAAAAAAACACACATCATTGCCAAATTTAACGAAATTTGAGAAAATTGACAGTTTCGTAACAAGTACTTTCGAAGTGTTTGAACAACGCTCCAAAAGTTAACTGACAGTTAATTTCTAACTGATGGTTAACAAACTTGCAAGTTAACTGTCGATTGAAAAACTGGGCCTAAGTGTCGTGTCGTGTCGGTTGATTGGCCGGTTGGTTGATTGGTCGGTCGGTCGGTTGGTTGATCGGTCGATCGGTTGATCGGTCTATCGGTTAATCGGTTGGTTGATCGGTCAGTTGATCGGTCGGTTGGTTGATCGGTCGGTCGCTTGATTGGCCGATCAGTTGATCGGTCGGTCGGTTGACCTATCGGTCGGTTGATCGATCGGTTGATTGTCCGGTCAGTTAATTGGTCGGTCAGTTGATCGGCCGGTCGGTTGACCGGTTATTTGATCGGCCGGTTGATTGACCGGTTGGTTATTTGATCGGTCGGTTAATTAACCGGTCGGTTATTTGATCGATCAGTTAATTAACCGGTCGGTTATTTGATCGGCCGATTGATTGACCGGTCGGTCATTTGATCGGCCGTTTGATTGACTGTCCGGTTATTTGATCGGTCGGTTGATCGATCGGTTGATTGTCCGGTCAGTTAATTGGTCGGTCAGTTGATCGGCCGGTCGGTTGACCGGTTATTTGATCGGTCGGTTGATTAACCGGTCGGTTATTTGATCGGTCGGTTGATTAACCGGTCAGTTATTTGATCGGTCGGTTGATTGACCGGCCGGTTATTTGATTGGCCGGTTATTTGACCGGTCGGTTGATTGAGCGGTCGGTTATTTGATCGGTCGGTTAATT
>JAZBGY010002425.1:0-10895 GCA_037414755.1 Lydus trimaculatus
GCAGTGTACACTCTATAAATATTTCATATTTCAAACCAGAAACTTATTTACATTTGTCTCCTATGAAAGGTTCTTTCATCCGATCAAAATTTATGAAATCTTAAAATCTACAAGACATCTTATTTTCGTTGTACTAAAGTTTGTCGAAATTCTATCGAAACTAAAGATGGGCGTTTTTTTATCGTGATCTAACATTGCTATCTTGAAAACCGTGAATGATAAAAGGTCGGTTGTATGGAAGAAAATTTCCGTATTTAAGAGATTAATGAAATGATTAAGACAACTCCACAATATCTTTAACCATGTACGAATTATACGAGGGAAATCCAAAAATTGCTATTTTCTCTTATAGCACATTTGTTTACAAAAAAATATCAAAAAATCCTAAAGATGATCGAGATGACAGACGCCAGCTTTCATTTTGTGATAGCAAATTTTTGATATGCCATTTAGTCTGTTTATCAACATTTTTTTCTAAATATGGACCTGCATTTTCTATTTCGCATTTTGCTCTGATTGTGAGGTCTAAAGTAATTTCGACTTCACAACAATCAACTTAATCTTATTTAAATACGGACCTGTATTAAGGTTTTGTTTTAATTCTGTTACATATCTCTCTATGAAAATTCTTCACAATCATCTCAAAGAAAGTAAAAAAGCTACAGTTTAGTTGATAATATAAACGAACAAATAAAACAAATAAAGTAAATTAAATCGCATACTGCTTTATACCCCTTATATCCGTATGTAAAAGAAACTAAGTTGATGGTAACCCTGAAGAGACGAAATGTCATATTGAAAATTTGCCAAACACCAAATAAATCAATTAGTAAAAATTATTTTATCAATGCCCATTTTATTTTATAAATGTTCCTTTATAGTTCGGTTATTTTCATTATTACTATTGCAAGTAGCTTTTCGGCTAATCTGATTAAACTACACCATTTGTGCGTGTGTGTTAAGAGTAACTCTGTGTTTTTGTTTTCATGTTAACATAAACAATATCTTTTAGTGTTTTTCATAATATAAAAAATGTTTTGTGTGTTATTGTGTCAGTGTACAGAACAAAGGAAGGCTAAGTTATGTTAATAAACTAGGTCTCTTTTCTCGTATTAGACATTCCATTACTTGTATTGCGTATTCGCCTTAAAACCTTAGGGAAATTTGTGTAGACAATCTAGTAGACGACTGAGTTCACTGTCTGTTCAAATCACGAATTCTCATGAATCTTCCATGAAGGGAAATTATATAAATAACACATGCTTCATTTATTATCAAACGAACTCTTGTCGAAACAAATTTATTCTACTAGTACTTTTGGGAATATAATTTAAGAGAAAAAAAGAAAGAGGAAGAAAGTACTAGTAGTATGTATGCATAGTGTGACTTTTATCATCGTGTATAAATTCTAGATACTCTAGAGATGTGTGTCAGCTTTTGTTACCTGAGTTAGACTTATTCACACATTGAATTATGTTTAAGGGATATTGTAAGTTTTCGCGCCTGTTATACCAAAACTGATATTTAAATAGAGGTAGGCTAAATTACAGTACAGTACAGTAGTGTAAAAGTGCATTACTCAATGGAATCAATCAGAACTCTCGTGTTTATCTTATAAAAATTGAAAAGTGTGAACAACGTGTTGCGAGACCTCATTTCATTTGTAGAGGAAATAAAAGACGTTTTGAAAGGAAGTATACAGTGACACTTAAGTACAGTGATACATTTAGATCGGTTCCGAAAGAGTCTAAAAAGTTTTAAAGGTTTATTAATATGTTAGAAATACCATCAATTTCAAATTTATTTTGTTACGAAAAATGTAGTAGTGCTTTATTGAAGGGATGTTTTAGTTATATAGAATCAATAGAATCAAAAATCTCAAAATTTAACTGTTTTTTATTGTGACTAACAATAATACTACTTTTGAAGATCTTTGTTTGGTATAATGTATTCATAAGGTCACTTCGTTATAAACGTGAAATAATTACAGTAGTCAAGCGAAAATCATGAATTCTTTCATTTCATATGTGTATTTTGGCATTTTTAAAAATACATAAGTTTTGAGATAAAAATTGAATTGGAATTGAAGTATTTATTCTTCTTTATTTACTATATAGTAAATATTTTGCTGATACAAAACTTCACACATAGACAGATTTAAAAATATTATGAAATATACATTCTCCGTTCTTTTTCTAAGGATGATACTATGAACAGTGTGTATAGTCATAAATTTACATTTTGATTCATTCCATAATAATTGCTTATATGAAAAGTTCAAAGAACAGGTGAGTTTTATAAAAGTTTCCAAGTTTACAAGTTCAAGTATAAAGCAGAAAATGGTAAGCAACGAAACTGTGGATAATCGTTTATAATTGCATCCTTAGATAAGAACTGAAAAACTTATCTATAATGTGTAAAAGCTCTTCAATGCCTCTGTCTAAACAATGTTTAGGTATTTGAAAGACGTTAATTTTTCAAGATTAATTCCAACCCCTGATATCTCTCTTAAACTTGATATGAGCATAGAAAACAAAAAAAAACATTGCGAACATCTGACTACCCCATCTGATGGGTCACAAAAAAGTAGCATTTTGTTATTTTGCCGAACCATTTTGGATCGTATCGGCTCGTGTGAAGCCTCAGACATTTAGCAACAATTCAATGTAATTCATAAATAATACACTTAAATGAATAAGTTTGGTGGGTCCTATTAGTAGGGGCCACTGGAAATTCCCCCTTTTTCCCCATAAGATAAATGCGCCATTGTTGAGTGGCTAAACAAAGTAACAATTAATTGTATGAATCCTGTATTGCAAAATTTTCCATTTTACGAGTACTTTTGGGGGCCTCCGTGATGAACTATATTGTTCCTCTATCTTGTTGCTCAAGTATATTGTAGTATGATTAATTCGACAGACCGTTAACTCTTCTTAAAGTTGCCGTATGTTGAATGAGATATTTTGCAAAATTTCAGTAATAGTTAGTTCCCATTTCTGATTCAACCGGAAGTAGCTACTAATTTGCTTATTTTAAATAGAATGGTATATTTTTTCAAACATTTTCCAATTCTACATATTAGCTTTGACTATTCCACATTGCCTATGATGCCTAAAAGAAGTGCCAAATTTATGAAAATATTCTGCATGAATAGATCATAACCGACAACAACTATATGCAAAAATTTAGAATTTTTGCTTTATCACATCCAGAGATATTTTACCCTTACCAGACATTTGCCCAACCCTGTATAAATGCAGGAAGGTGATAAAGTTGAGGGATGTTCAGAAGTCGCCGCAGTTATGTGTTCATGTGCAAAAAGTCATTATGCTTCATACATTTCTTCAAGGAGTACCACTTTTATTCGACATATTATCGATACGTAATCCTTCTTATCCACATGTTAGCATCACACTTCAACTAAAATTTGTGACTGTTTAAATTTAGTGATGGTATATTATCTCTAGAAAAAATTAAACAGAATTGAAAAAAGGTTGATTTGAATTCATTAAAGAAGTATTGGTATATCAGAATATTATTAAATTATAGCGTTAAAATATTTTTTTGTTATTATACATGGTCTACTAAACTTTAAATCAAATATGTAATTATGTAATTATTTGGCTTCTGACGTTGAAAGAGTGACTCAAACAAAAAGTATCTATCATTAAGACCGTTAAGACTAAATTTGTGCCAATATACGTGTTACTGATTTTTTTTCGAACACTACAGCATATGTGGAAATGAATAAAAATCGAAAGGGGACAGCTACCTAATGTTTCTTGTCAATCAAACGTCATTATGCTTATAAATTTTAATAGTTACTATTCGTTTATTTAACAATCGATTTCCAATTTAATCTGAAACCTTAAGAATTTTACCAATTCTATTTGTCTTTCCGGCCAGACTAATGAACCGAACTTCTCCAATTATAACTTCCTCGAAATCACTTAATTGTTTTTCACTTATTACTTATTTTTACGCAACAATTTTACCAAACAATAATATTGCATAGTAAATTCACTTAAATTTGATCAGTTGCAAAAGGTTATTTCAGCGAATTCAACTGACAACTACGGAATTCAAACTATCACCATCTATATAGGAGCAATAGTTTTTCCGTTGTTGAAAAAACAAAGCGCTTTTCCATTCATATTTGACACTTCTCTTTTTGGGATACTAAACTGGGTTTGACTTCCAGTGATGGGTTTCTCGTTTCTATATGTGACGTTACTAAATTATTGGTTTACTCATCGTAGTCAAATGAATAATGATTTCTTCTATTTTTAATAACTGTTCCTATTTTTACATATCGTAATACTTTTTCACCTTGAATTATGTGAGGTTGTATGTAGTGGAATATTTAAATTTATTCTGTTTGAAATTCTTTTTTTTGTTTTTGTTTTATTTTATTTATGTTATTGACACATCAAAAGTATTGGACATAAGTATCTATTGAATTTTATATGTTTATTGATAGGATTTGACTGGGTGGTGTACCTATAATATAAATATAACGTATTCATATAGTATGTAGATTACACATATACGTAGAATATATCTAAATAATGATGAAATTATATAGCTATGCTAACTTATTGACTCGTGCTCCAACTCAAAATAGCTCTATTATCTTAAAAAAGTGACAGACATAGTTGGAATAATCTACTGAAACCGAACGGGAGTTTCACACAAACACCTGAATAAATTCCTAACATGCTATATTTTAAATTCTTTGAACAAAAAAAAATTCTCACATATAAATATTTTTCACACTATTCAATTATTATTATTCTAAACTTATTTTTTTTTCATATTTGGAGTATTTAAATAAAATAAAATAAAATAATATGGATGATAACAATAACGTAGATATTTATAGTGCGATCAAATGTGCCAATTACATGATAATAAATACTACTATATTTATTCGCATGATAATTATATGTTTATACATAATTATATTTTTCGTACAAGATCATTTCATTTTAAATTATAAAAATCAATTTTATAATTAATGGGCCAAAAAAGGAACATTGATTTATGTTAAGAGAGAGAAATCGTAAAATCTCAAAGAAACATTTCATATAATCAACAAAACTAATGCATAAGGCTTGTTCTTTTCGAAAATTCAGCACTCTTCATTCATTTGGTTGTATGGTGCGTTTTTTAATTCAATATAATTGTATTAACAATGACTGTTGACTACTCATCTATTAAATGATGCAAGAAATTTTAAATTGACCTTATCGGAGTCGTTGAAATGGAAAAAGACATAGGGGAAGGAAACACAAATCGAGTAGAAAAATATTGTAAAATAATAAACCTGAAAGTAGTAATAGAATGTTTTGGTAAATATTTGAATCAATAAAGCTTTATTTTGAGTATTTTTGCAAGTGAATGTTAATACTGAAGTCCTATTGTTCAACGTCTAATTACTGAAATATGGAAGACACAGTGTATGTTAAATGCTCGGTAGATGCGGTGGTGTTCAATTTTACAGATTTGGAATTTACTTACTAATACGTTGTTTCTACTAAGAATTCTGTCGACACACAAAATATGTAAATTAAGATTTGTTTTTAGCGTACCAAATAACTTACGTTGACAAGATGAACATTTTCAGACGATCGTGTTAAGAATATGAATGTGTCTGTATTTTGAAATTTTTACGTCACTGAACACAATTGGCATTTTACAACGTTACTTTACAGGTTGTGCTTTCTTAGATAAATTACAATAAAACAGTTTCTTTTGATATCTTCATACTTATCAGCCCTAAATATGAATTACCACTATAATTCGACTAGAAATATTGTTCAAATAAAGTCTACATAAACACATTGTTTAAAATAGTATTGTACATAAGAAACTTCAGTAAATGCTGTTTATTTTGGTAAAATTTTCTTCGCTACCTTTTATTTATTCTTTGAATAAATAGGTCCATAATTGCTTAGCAACATTTGATCTGTACTCAACTTCTAAAGCTTCTGAATCACTAAAATTGAATTATAATAGTGAATAGTTCAACGCGATTATGTATAAAAAATATGTCTTATCATGTTTTGCTTCAAGAGGTTTTACAATATCTCTAATTTTAGATACTACGCTTTTCCAAAAGAATACAAAATATTTTCCTATCGATTGTCCAGCAGAAATCAATCTTATACCTACAGACAACAGGGATTACTACTCAATTAAAATTTGTATCATGATTGTTTTGGATTTGCTTAAATTTTTTAGTATCTACCAATAAACCTCACTATTCAACAGTCAAGACTCTTTATATTAAAAGTAATGAGTCCGTATGTTTAGTTTTATCATTTCATCTAACAGAAGATTGTTATTTTCCTACTTTGTATTCTACATTTCCTTCACTACTTTTCTTGATTTTTATATGAATACGTGATCGAATGAAGGCAAGTAATAAACAGTGGATTGCTGTAATTAAGTTGTATTTGAAATTATTTCAGATGTTTTCTCGCGTAAGTTAGTGTCTAGATAAATTCATTTATAAGAAATCTGAAGAAAGTTTTCACAAAACTTTCCACAACATTTGTAGGCATCGCGCTTTCCTATTCTGTTAACTTTAATTTTCTTTTGATTTCTGTATTATTTCTTCTTACAATCGTGTTTTTTCATGTACAAACAAACGTTGATGGTAGGTTCTGTGGGTGAAACTTACAGAACATAACTGATTTAGATGGAAATTCTAAAATAAAAAATTACTCATAACAGCGTAAGTACGGTAAGTAGTTAAAAGATAAATATCAATTACAATACAGTTTATGTATGTATAGCGCTGCCGCCGAGATGAGAGATTGAAAATTTATCTAGCGTAGAATCGATACGAAATGAGAAAAGTCTTCCTCTTGTCACGACTTCCGGAACAAATTAAATATTACTACAGATACGACACTACACTGTCGGTTCCTTTAATTTTCTCATTGAACTTTGAGAGATCTTGAACAACCAGGCCTTTTAAATTGGAATGCGAATGAAGCGGTAAATTCAAAAATTACAGTTGTTCATTTCAGTGCGGTATTGGTCGATATCGATTTCAAGTAATTTATTCGGTGTTGGTCACTGTTCAAGAGCGTTCTATATAAATAGAGAATCTAGAAAAATTGAAAGAATCTAGAAAAATTGAAACTAATATCAGCAAAAAACCATTACGGTTCAGAACCAGTTAACTACAAAACGTCAGTCTTTTAATAAGTCAATCATAAAGTTTAAATTTTTTTAGGTTCTCAACATCATGATCTTAAACCCCACATAACAGATGTGGCCTGTTGAAGGTGCCGCTGTTGCCAATTCACATTAATGTACACATAAGGGAAATTTGCAATTTGTTATAATATAAATACAAAATCTATATTCTATAATTGTTATATAAATTTAGTCAAATTCACATAAAAATGCTAAAGTATTATCTAATAAATGCTTAATCCGATGGAATTAGGGCGCAATACGTCATATTGTTTGAGACGGCTGTGGGCGCACAACCTCTAGCGCTGGCTGTGGTAAAAAACAATATCCTCCAGGTGGATATTTACAGACATATCGTTAATATACATCGCTTTTTAAATAAACACTCATTACATCAACTATTATCTAGTGACGGTAACAGTGTAATAGTCGTTTTAAGCACGTTTGTCTAAAATGATAACGAACTGACAATGGTTGTCATCATTTATACTATTTTATAATAAGCATATCTTGATACTATTTCTTGTGTCCTATACAGATGGTTTCATTCACTTGAAGACACCACAAATTTCACATTGGTACAAAATTAACGTGAATTTATTAACACAACAAAACAAGTCCTTCTATTTTACTGTATCATAGAAGATTAATCGTTAATTCACATTACACCACTTCATTCAGGCAATAATTGTACCCCATGTGTCTCATTTCTACCACACAGTGTATACTAACTATCTTATATAAACATAATGCTGACTGCATTTGTTAAATGTATAATTTACAAGGATAATCATCAGCTGTAACCACTGGATTATATTTACCACAATAGATGAAATTTGTTTGTTAAACAGGTGTAGTTTATTTCGATCAGATTTATTGTAAAAATATCGGAAGCATGAATTTGCTGCCATAAGCAACAAACTCTGTTGCTTATAACAGAGAATAGTATATATGTATAGATCTAATATTCTATAGTATTTAATATACTATAAGAAACTGTGAAACTTTATACATATATACTTTTAAACTCCAAATAAGTATAAAACCGATATAAACAAAAAGAAGTGAGTTTATGAGAAAGAAACACATCCACCGAAAGCACAATGATAACTAGCGCCGAAATTTAGTTATGGTTTATTGTTATGGTATAGTAGAAACTCAAATACGAATTACCTAGAATAGCAGCATCTTTATATTTCATAAAACTTAGATTGTTTGTAAGAAATATTGTTCATTTATTGTCTATAATCAAAGTCTGAGGTTAATGAGAAATGTAGAAGAACATGCAACAATCTTTTACAAATGAATATTATCTACGGCCTTAGATAATCAAAATTGACAATAAAGATATATGAACAGAAATTTAAAATGAATCAGTAATTCATTTGTGTAATAAGAATCACATTGATTCTTATTGAACGTTTGTTTTAATTTTTGTTGTGAAATTCTGAATTTTTTCTCCAAATAATACTTTCCTTACGTATAAATCTCGGTCTTAAATGAAAAGCATTTTAAATTTCTCATTAAATATGAAAATATTTGTCACATATTCGTTGATACTTAATTGTCTCTCGTACCATATTTTAACTTTCGCCTCGTTGTGGCTCTTCGCGTTAAAATTTTCCTATAGCGTAGACTGTAACAATGAACGGATAACCCGCATTATACAGGAATTTCCTGTATGTGCAATGTGTGTTTGTACATAAGTACTCACTAAATAGTATATAAAAACAAATTATTCCTATCTCTGAAATATGATTTATAGGAATATAAATGTTAACCAAATCCAGAAGTGAAACAGTCATAGTGTTGAAAGCTCTATAGCTCTTTCAAGGCCTTTAAAACGCTACTAGATAGTATTATGTGGCGCCTAAGCCTCAGTTGAATGGACGTTTACATTTCTATAAGCATGTTACAGAATGTGTTCACACCACTTTTACTGTTAATTCTCCTTTTTAGTGAGTAATAAAGACAGACAATAATTAAGTCAAATAATTGAAGATTATAATTGTTTGCTCCTGTTTTTCTTTTTCCAAAAAAAAAATACCCTTAAACTCATTATAGACTAGACTGAATGTTGAATGAAATAATAATGTTATAATTATTTCACCAACGAAATACTGAGATACTTCAAACCAAGATAAATAAATCAGTTTTTAGAGATTTAATAAGCGAGTTACCGTCGGAGCGTAGGTTAGGGGTTATTGGTCGTCATTCTTCCCACTGTACATCTATTTGCTTGACGTTTAAAATCAGTTAATTAAGCGAAAAATATGTTTGTTTAAATGAGCTTTTCAACCACTTACACTTACTATAATCGTTTTTTGTTTTCTTATTTTATTTGCTCCTGTTTGTTGTTTAACAAAGATATCATAACAACAATGTCGCGGTAGGATATTTTCTTTTATTAGATATTTTTTGGTGTGAAACTTCTATAGCGATAGTAGTAAGTTAGAAAATTTCGTCACGGAATTCAAGATGAAAACGCTGAAGGGAGGGAAAAAGTGAATAGATAGCTGTTGCAAGTTGCAAGGCAATGTTTGTATGCGTTTTATTTATGCGCGAAAATTGAATTTTGTAAACTTTAATATTAATATATTTATATGTTGATCTAAAATGTGGGTTAATTTGGCGCCCGGCAAGGGTTAACGAGAACACACATTTTAATCTTTCTGAAAGAAAAAGATGCACACCATTGTTAGGATCAAGTCGTGAACCACGAAGAGTTTACTGGTACGATTATAATCCTAATCAACTGTGGTAACTACATAACCAACAAGTTGTTTGTATCATTTATATAACAATATATGGGACTAAAGGCATCACCACCTCTGTAAGTAGGGAACGGACGTATAAACCTTCCTTGAGTTGTCGCGCGTCAACAACCAACCATTGGCATAGTCCGATGGTCGTGATTCAACAATTATAACTGCTCGACTATTTAATTAAATTGCGATTTTTTCACAATAATTGTTCATAAATACATCCATAACGATATTAAGAATAATAATTAAAAGAAGTAGTGTATAAATGCCGAAATTCACAACACTAGACTAAATTAGATATAGATAATAGTTTTCATGATAACTACGAAGTGTATTATTGGTGTTAGAGTGAAATCTTGCAAGAGAATTCAAGAATAAATTATTAATTGAAAATTTCGAGTTGAATTCGTCTACAAGCAGATAGTATAAGAGACCTCAAGTAATCTGTATTAATCATTTGCATTGCTAACTGAATAGTGAATAATTTCACCACGTAGTCAAAGTGGCATTTATGGTCAATTTAGGGTAAATAATGAATCATCAAATAATTGTTTTAAGCACATAAGCATCCTTCACCTCTACCGTAAACTCACTTCGTCAAAACATCTATTCACATTATGCCATTATTTTATGGTAAGTCATTTATTCAATATAACAATTGTTTTGTATTACTTTAATTATATATATATATATATATAGTATGCGGCAGGAAAAGCATCAGCTCCAGCCATTCTCATAAAGAGACGATCAACAGCCACCACCCATCACTGATATGGGAAGTATGAGAATGGGGAGTGTTGGTGCTCTTTCTCAGGTACCTATTTTGCTGCCGCATACTGTATATATATATAAAATATAATATATATATATTAGGGTGGTCGTTAAAAATTAAATTTTTTGGGACGCCCCCTAAAAAGCTTC
>JAZBGY010002426.1:0-10882 GCA_037414755.1 Lydus trimaculatus
CATCGAGCATGTTTGGAACATTATGAAGAGAAGACTGAGGAACTTGCTGCAGCCTCCACAGACACTGCAAACTCTACAGCACAAATTACAGGTTGCTTGGTATACAATATCTCAAGAGGAAATCGACTATCTGAAAGAAACGATACTACCCACCTATTAATAAAAATTATTTTGTTCTTTTTCTTTAAAATTTAAATCAGTGCTACCCCTTCTTGGTGTTGCAATTTCCATGCCATTGCGTATATCATTAATTAACCTGCTTCTAATTGTGAATTTTAGATGATTTAAATAGGGCTGTATGTTGGTATTTGACTTGTGATCGTTATTGGGAAGATA
Organism: Lydus trimaculatus; assembly: GCA_037414755.1. Lineage (NCBI taxonomy): Eukaryota > Metazoa > Arthropoda > Insecta > Coleoptera > Meloidae > Lydus > Lydus trimaculatus. The sequence continues at coordinate 337 of JAZBGY010002426.1, forward strand.
CACAAAGTGATATACGTAGTTTTCCATGGGGATTACTATGTATGATTATTATGGTATTATCATTAGGTATATGTATGTGTTATTACATAATATGGGTGTTGTTCGAGTAAGGCGATCAATTAACAAAAAACAAATTAAAATTATAACGATTTTTTTTGTTTTTTACAGTACTGATGATATGAGTGTTACTAGTGCTAGTATAACTGATCGTTCAACACCAAGTCCAGCACATTTATTACGTAAACAACGACAACAAAAAGATACAACAATATCAGGTCAAGATGGTCATCAAATCTATACTGAAGATTATTATTCAGCACCAGATAAAGATAACGAATATATTTACGTAACTTATCCACCTGATTTGAAACGACGTTTATTAGAAAGGTTTGTGTCTCTATTCCGTAAATAGTTTAATTTATTTTTTTATTTCTTACGATTAGAGATTAATAAAAATTAGTTGCTAATTGTCCTTTCTTTTGTCCAAATTTTCCATTAGCTGTTACAATCGGACTACCCGCTTATGATGAGAAATCAAATGAAGATTTTTAAGTAAATTTAGAAATAATCCTTCTATTTTTTTTTCTTTTTTCTTCAATTAGATATAATTAGAATTATCAAACAATGAAATCTCCATACATAACATTCCAAACGAATCTAGTTGTAGAATCTATCTTTTTTGTATATTGTAGATTTTGCATTTTTTTTCTTCTAATTTTTATTATCGTAGATTAGATGCTAATTTGTACAGGATGTCTCATGTAAAGGTGTACGTAGTCTGTAAATCACGTATTAAACTAGATAAGAATTGCAGCAATTTAGAGGACCAAGTCTAATCGTAAGTAATGCTTCCATAAAAGCTCATCTGTAATTCCTTTGCACGGGAAAATAGCACTCATTGATCAATAAATAGAGGTCAGTGACACGATAGAATTGCATGTATTACAAAACCGCCCAATTTTTGTATTTTATTTCAAATTTTATGGAAACGGCTTATTTACACTCTACTCTCTAAATTCTTTTGTAATTTAATGCACAAATGAGTGATTTACTGGGACGTACACCTTTACATGAAACAACCTGTATTGTAGATGTAATTTAATTGTTTAAAACTGTGCCTAACTGTCCGCTTTTTTTTTATGAAAAAATTCATTACAAATTCCCTTCAAACAATGTAAATAAAAAATTTTATACTAATTTAAAAAAACGCACTAATTTTCAAAAATTGAAAAAATCAAATAAATTATAACTTAAATTAATGAAAATCTATTTGGAAAACTGTATAACATTTAGGATTAATTAATAAAGATTTACGATTGAGTAAAACTATTATTTTTTTACTTGTTTTTTTTTTTACACAATTCTCATTCAAACGTATTGAATGAAAAACAAATATAGTTTTTTTTGAACACAACAAAAGTCCAAAATCAGTGATTCGATAAATTAATGTGCTATTGTTTTGTGTTTATCTATAAATCTATTTGTATTATTATTATTATTTAAATCCATTAATGTAACAACTCCATCCAAGAGACGATGATACCTATTGAAAATCCTACAAAAAATAGGATTATCATACATTCACACACTCAACATTCGCCACAACAACAGATTATCTCTCAACAGAAAAGAAATGATTGAGAAAAAAATGACTGGAAAAAATACGGAAATATTTATGTCGTGGGGAAAAAAAAAGAAAAGGTGTAAAAAAATTCAAAAAAAAAAAGAGAAAGTAATCAGACCAATTGCACCACCAATTATTCGTCTTCTTTATATATATATGAATGTTGGTTTGTTGTTGTTTTGTTACTTTAAATTCAATCATATCGACGACGAAAATTACCACCACGTCCATCTCTTGGTCTAAAACGTGAACTTTCTTCTAAACGTCGTTTATGTTCTTCCATACGAATTAAACGTTGTTGTTGTTTTGTTGCAATCTAAATAAACAAATTTATTTTCTAATAATAATAATAATAACGATAATAATAAATAGATAATACCTCTTCAGGGGAGAGTGGTTGCCAATAGATACTCGGAGTTGATTTTGTTTTTAAGAACAAATCATCCATTAATTTTTGCGGAACAATTTCCTCAGATTTCTTCTGTTTCTTACTAATAAAATCTATATTTGTTTTTAAAAATAAATAAATAAAATTAATTATAAAAATATTGATTAAATTTAAATAAAATACCATCAATTGGTGTAGGTGATCGACGATGTTTACGATTCTCTCTATCACGACTTCTAGATCTCTCCCGTCGTACATCTCTTTTACCAATATCCCATTCCCGGATCGGTCCAGTGGGTTTCCTCTTTTCTGCATCTTTAATTTTGTTGTCATCATTTTTCAAATCACCATCAGGGGCCGTTTCCTATATTTAAGAAATTTAATTAGTTTTTTGTTGTTGTTGTAAAATAAGAGAACTTACAAGATTTTCTTTAATAGAAACACGTTCAGGAACTGTAGTTGTAGGTACTGTTGTTGGGGGTGGTGGTGGTGGTGGATTCTTTGCATTTTCTAAATCTTCAACTGTAGCATAATCGATGATTAATTTCTTTCCATTACCAATGGGCCATTGGACACCATGTAGAGCGTTTCTTGTACATTCAGCTTCACTAAAATTCCAAAATAAATAACATAAAAATAATAAGAAAAATAGAAATAAATGAAACTTACTCTACAGTTTCATATTGTACGTAACATTTAGATTTAATCCGATCTGTCCAGAAACCATCATCAACAATTTTTCCAGTTCTTTCTAATAATTCTTTCAATTGTTTTAATGTAAATGGTCGAACTAGATTTGTTATAAATAAAACTTGTGTTACAGGATTTTTTGCTGGACTTGGTGGTGGTTTTAATTTACTAGCTGTATCATCAACTATACTAATTTTACGATTATACGCAATAATATTCGATTTATTATTATCATCATCATTATTGTTATTATTATTATTAATATTCTCATTAATATTTTCATCAATTTTATCATCGATTTTTAGTTGTTCAATTGATATTTTCCGTTCAATTTTTGTTTGTGATGAACGACGACGTTCTTTTATTGATTGTGGTGGTGTTGTTGTTGTTGTTTCAATATTTAATTCAGGTTCTTCAGGAAATTCAATCGCTGTTGGACATAAAGTTTGTATTACATCTAAATCTATTTTTATTAAATTTGATGAATTTTCTACATTTACAATCCATTTAGATTTTGTCTTTTCTATTATTTCGATGTGTTTATCAAATTCACGATCACGTATCAGTCTTCTTCGATGAGTTTTTATTGGTACTGTAACAATAGCAGCAGTATTGGTAGTTGGTGCTGCTGTTGCTGACGTCGAATCTTCTAAAAAAAAAAAATCGTTCTTTTAATTAAAAAAAAATCAACAATTTATTAACGAGACCGGGAAAAATCCATTATTTTTTATACTCGAATTTGAGTAAAGTGACCAGACGTCCCGCTTTCAGGTGATACATCCCGCTGTCCGCTAAACGTTCAAAAATGTCCCGCTTTCCGTTGAGTCTATCAAAATATCCCGCTTTTTCTGATAATTTCGTTATTTTATTGAAACAAATATGTGTAATTCTTCCTTTATTCTGTTACATTTTTCATCAGTTTATAAAGTATGAAAAAAATGTATTAAAAGGTACAAAAAAAACCCTACATTAGAAAAGTTAGTTACAAGTTTGAATAATTGATCAACTTGCGTCTACGGTTGGAAAAAGTTGGCCCGTCCCGTCTTGACTCTTTGGAAATCTGGTTACTTTAATTTGAGGCCAACAATTTAAGCATCTTTTTTATGTATTTTCTAGAGATAAATGCGATACCCGGCTGGACAAACAAATGATTTTAAGACGACGGTAATAATATGCAGTTTTTAAAGTTATTTCCCCGTTGTTATCAGTGCCGGTCCTGGGTACCTAGCCGCCCACGAGCAAAATCAATTTTTGCCGCCCCCTATCTGGTTTGCCACTACTCTCTAACAACAGATGTATGAAACTAAGAAAATTTGAACAATAAGTATACCGTATTGCGATAAATATTCTGACTGAGGACGTAATAAAGTATTAAATTGCAGGGCCAAAACAAGGGAAAATTTTGGTATAGACAAATCGGGTTTCTAGCGCCCCTTTCAAAAATTAAAAAATAGAAAAAAATTAAAAATATTGGAATACTCGTATAATATATGAGATGTTTTTTTTTATGGCCCTGATGAGACTAATTGTCGTATGAAAATTTGCTTTTCCACAGAATTAAAGCCTTGTCATCCCAATTAAGAAGTTTTTCTAAAATTTTTTGATAATTCTGTAAATGAAGGTGCTACAAGAGAAAATAGAAAATAGCAATTTTTGGTTTTCTATCGGTATCATTCGTAAACGATAAAAGATATCTTAATTTTTTTATTGGTCTGTTAAATACGCAACTTTTCTTCCTTATTTCTTCCATCATTTAGGGACGATATCTTTCCTGGGATATCAATAGATGGAGGGTTGAGAACAATAGATCAGTTGTGGTCGCAGTTCAGGAAGGCTACATGGCCAAACGACCCCTATAATCTAAATCTAAATCTAAATCTAGGGACGATTTCCAAAATAGCAATGTTAAATCACAATAAAAAACATCTTGTACACCTTAATCAATTTCCAGTCATATGCACTCCTTTAAGTATTTACAAATCAAAATAATGAATTGTAAACCTGAATTTAGCGCCCCTAGACTGCTGCATACTCTGCCTATAGCTAAATAGTTTCGGCCCTGTTAAATTGCAATACTTTTTCCTAGAGCTAACAGCAATAATCTTTACTTTATATTTTTATATCAATTTACCAATAAAGTGTGTAATTTCAAAGTAAAGTTGAATTATTGTTATGTCTAGGTCTAGATAGCTGATAGATTTGATAATTATAGAAGAAAGCATTCGGATTATTTAAATCACTATCATCGTTTTAATTCGCATTAGATTTTTTTACTTAAGGTTGAAAAATCACTTGATTTGATTTTGCCGCCCCCTAAATTGATCGCCCGCGTGCCAAGACCGACACTGGTTGTTATGCCTGTGATTGTAGGAATAAGGGTGTACGCGACATAAAACTAATAAATAAATAATTACCTCTCTTGTAGTGGACCACAACCATTTTTGAAAAGTTATTCTCTAGTAGACTTTTATCAGAACAAGTTTGTCTATACCTCTGCTGCTATCATTTAACTTTAGGATACGAATACAGTCGAAGAAGGTTGCCTGATTTGCGAAAGAAATTGATATTGGACACCACATGAATGCGTTAATCAGGAGTAAAGAAGAACAATCTAGAAATGTTTGCTGATAAGGCACAAAAATGAACATTTTTGTTGTATCGTATTGTAACTTGAGACTGTGATCACAACAACTCGAAAGACTGAAGGTGAAACTTGAAGAAAAAGCAACTTATCCTTCAATACGATAACGAAAATTGTACTAAAATGGAAACTGCTGTAAACAGAGGCAGCGCCACAACAAAATGACCAGGGATGGGGGCAAAGATTTTTCGAAAGGGAGTCAGAACACACCTAATTCTTTAACTAAACTGCGATAAAAAAACGCATAACAATGGCATTTACAATAAAATTCATGGTCAATTAATAGCACCATGACCAGTCGCTCAGGGGAGCAAGAAACATTTATAGAAGGGCTTCAGCCCAACTAAAGCTAGTTTCCTAAAAAAACGGTGCTGCTATCTAGCGGCCGTAATATCACTTGAAGCGGCGGACGCAATAAAACGGCCGTCCAGAGATGTAAACTAAGAAATAGCGGGCAACAGTCATTTTGTTGTTTATAAATAATGTTTTCTTCAGAAAAATGTTTACCGTCTCACAAGAAAATATGTTCAACAACTGTTTACCACCGCTATGTCGACCGTCATTTCAATGACGGTACCGCTATTTTACAGCCGACGTTCTTTAGGAAACCAACTCTATTTGTCTTTAATGAACACTGTTTTTGTGATGTCACCCACCGCAACATTAGGGCCGCTACATAGCGGCACCGCTTTCTTAGGAAACCGTAGCTTAAGCCCCCTTGTAACGCCGCCTCGGACTATAAAGCTTCGAGGCGAATGCCATAAATAGGGTATTACAGGTGAAACACCTCAAGAGTGCAAAGTAGCTACATTTCTTCGCGAATTGTTACACTTTTTTTCTGATAATAATTTAGGTTAGAGAAGCAACTGTTACTGTTTACCCCAGGTGTAAAAGAACTCGGTTCAAGTCCAAGAATAATGGATTTCTTTCTGGTCTCTCTAATGTCAGTTGAAATAATTACATACCTGTCTCCATCGGTTCTGTTATCACTTCTGGTGGAGTTTCTTCAGTTTTGCTATTATCTTCACACATTTCAATGTCTTTATTTTCAGTTTTTTCAACTTCATTATCTTCAGTTTCTTCAATTTTTTTATCTTCAATTTTTTCAACTTTATCATCTTCAGTTTTTTCAACTTCATTATCTTTAATTTGAGTTTTTTCTGTTTCTTCATCAATTTTATTATGTTCTTGTTGCTCTTCTTTCTCTTCTATTTGTTCTTGTATTGATTCACTTTCATTATCGTTATCAATATTTTCTTGTTTTTCATGTTGTTGTTGTTCAATTGTTGATTTATCAGTTTCATCAATTTTTTCTTCAATTTTTTGCTCTACGATTCGACTTAAAGGTTTATCATCCTCATCGTCATCTTCATTATCAATTTTGTCATTTTTATTATTATCATCATCATCATCTTTATCTTTATCATCGACTTTTTGTTCAACTAATTCCTCTTTATTTTCAATAACTATTCGATTTTCATTAATATTCCTTTTACCACTATCATCATCAGCATCATCATCATCATCGACCTTGTTATCATCATCAGCATTTTTCTCAATATCAACTCGCTTATCGATAGTGGGTGACTGTTGTGTCACCTGTACATTTTCAGAAATTTCAATATTCATCGTTTGATTTTCATTCGTTTCATTTAATTTCGGTGACTGTTCAATTTTTGTTTTATGTTTACCTTTAGACTTACCTTTACCTTTTTTTTGTTCATCTCCTTCATCGACGAACGGTGATCCGCGTGTTGTACGTGTACTACGTCTTGTTGTTGTTGTTGTTGATTTATCTTCACTACTTGTTGTAGTATCATCTTCTGTTTGACTATTAGATTTACTACGACTACGTTGTTGTTTAGATTTTTCAGGTGAATCACATGTTGGACGTGTTAAACAAATTTTTAATTTTTGTATTTCACCTTGATGTTGTTCATCTGATGATGTTGTTACTTTCCACATTAATTCTTGTGATGATGTACCATCATTATTTTCATCATCATCATCGGTTGGTGTATGACTTTTTGTTGTTGTATCTGGTGTTTCATCAATAATTATTGTATTACTTTTATTATGTTTACGTATAATTTCATCATCTTCTGTATCACTTGATTTCGATGATGGTGTATGTTTACGGCGACGTGAACGACGCGTTTTTACCGGTGGTGGTGTTTCAATTTCTTTCAATGCCTTTTCTGGCGATTTATTCGCATTTCTTGTACTTTTACGACGCATCTAAACATCAATTAGAAATGAGGTTATGTTCAACAAAAAAAATCGACGCCATATTGGAAGCCCTTCCCAATGGACGGCGATTACAGTTAAAAAGCACCAAAAAAAAACTAAAAAATTCTATAATTACCCTTCAATTATTTATACCAAATCTATCCAGATATGTTGAAAATTGAAGAAAACATAATTTCTTGTGAATAATCACAAGAAAATCGTGGTTAAAAATGATTTATTTTTTATATAGCACAATCTCTGCCGCACACAACAAATGAATCAATGCTACCAACAATGTGAGAAAAATTACTAAATTGAAATTTGTATCATCAAACAATAATTTAAATAGAAAAAGTTTAAATATTACACAAATTGTAATGAAAATTATTGCTGAATTCCATAAATTCGATAAAATAATCGAAAAAATGCGCAAATTTATTTAAAAATACCAGCCGCTTCACCTTTAACTAAATTTAGACAGGCTTTAATCTGCCAACATAAGAACTCTAAAGAAACTAACTTGCAGCGTTGCAAATGTTGCAATCTTAAATATAGTGTGTTCATTCTAGCTAGAACAACAAATATTACGTTATAAAAATTAGAGAAAATGATACTCCCATGCGTTAATTGCAGACGTTGATCGATAGTCTTCTTTATAATTCTAGTGTTTATCACGTATTGACATAACTGTTTGACTAAAATAGATAAACTGCAGAATACAGGACCGCATTTATCATTATAGGGGCATTAAGAGCAAGCTAAGGGCCTCACTTTAAATGCTCGTTTTCGATAAACAACTCTATAAAAAGTCTAGCTGTGGTTGTAAAACAAATTTTTAATCTATAATACAACAGCTGAAAGCGATTAAGACTTTACGAGACTTCTTATCTCGATAATGATGCTGTTTAAAAGTCTTATATTTATCAGTCTGCAGTCTGCTTATGGGAAATGGGAATTCATTATGCAGTGGAATGATGTCACCAAAATATTTTAACACAAAATTGAAATTTAATTGTTGTTATTTAATGTTTGATGACCTTTTTCTAAATAAAACTATAGCTGAAGCCGGCTTAGAAGATCTTTTTGGCGCAGGTTCGACAGATCTCGCTTACTATCAGAAAAACTTTACAGTGGCGGCACGCAGAGCATTTACTTGTCGCAATTTTGTATATGTATATAACATATTAGCACGAATATCACACAATAAATTTATAAATAATTGAATTTTATTCCACTGTAGATCTAGATAATCTAATCAGATTAATTGTTCATACAGTTTTTTTAATATATAATTTTTCATAATACAGAACGCCACTGCAATCTCAAAATTGTTGTCTGGCGCTTACTTTCACGTGCTTTTTTCTACCCCCACTTACCAAGAGTCCACTGCGCATCTATCCAGAAAGATCTTCTTAGATGACTTTAGGTATAAATAAATCGGATTTAATTCAAAATTTAATTTAAAGTAACACCAAAAATACAATAAAAAAAACATGAAAACATAACTTAAGCTAACTTAACCAATTTCATTCGAAATCAAACAACCATATAGCAAGCTTTTTCTTTTGAAAATTATGACGATTGAACAAAAAGCACTAAAATGATTGGAATAATACCATTAATACGTTCGCTGCCAAGCTCTTCTAGCATAGTCTGTTCCCACAAGCTAAGCATCTCAATTTTACATAGAAAGTCGGTAAGCGATATACGAGTATATTCGTAGTTGGCTTGTGAGGCTATTATACGACCTACAAGTATACTGTTAGTTGGCAGCGAACGTGTTAAAATAACAAATTTTAATATTTCACTCTTGTCACACAATCATCATACAATGAACCAACTGCAATTTAACAGTTTGATAGGTATACAGATGACAATGGTATTGCTGGTCGCTTGTATATGGCTCAGATTTGTGACATAAGCGGCTCGCCGACATCACAAAGCATTGGTCAATCAGTCTTAAAGTGAGCGGGGCGGGTCTTGGACCCTCTCCACCAATTTTCTGTATCTAGTAGTATATATATATATCAATGATTGATATACGTGCGATGTTAATAAACAAAACAGACACACAGGTGATTTAATTAATTAATTGAAAAGTAATTAAAAAAAATGAACGTGTGTAGATTGTGTGATTCCCAAATAAAATCAGATGATTTATATGAAAATATCTTCAATAAAAACATTGATCCACCAATATGGAAAATAATTGCTGATTTAGCAAATCTAAATGTAAACAATTCTTCACCTGTATGTAACCTCATATGAACAACTTAATTATTTTTTTGTGTAAACTTTTACGTTTTATGACAAACATCACACTTTTTTTAAATGTTAACGATGTATACATTTGGATGGAAATATTTTATTACATTCATCGCAATAATGTCGTTTGTTTTTTTTACAAATTTTAGTGTTTTCAACATTTTGTATTGTTTCAATTTTAGCCTGTTGGCGAATAGATCTTCTTCTTTGATTTGTAGATTGTTGATCAGTGTTGGCTTTAGTTTCAGTGCAACTTTTCTCATTTTGGTCTTCATTAAAATGATTTTCCGGAAAATATAGAATTTCTGTGATAGCTTGAAACATTGAAAACAAACACTTATCGTATATGGATCACTCATTAATATCTAAAAACAAACCGAATTTTTATAAAACAACAATAAAACAATCAAAGCTTACATTGTTTACAGTTAGATTTGCTAAATCAGCAATTATTTTCTATAACGGTGGATCAATGTTTTCATTGTAGATATTTTCATATAAATCATCTGATTTTATTTGGGAATCACACAATCTACACACGTTCATTTTCTTTTAATTATTTTTTAATTAATTAATTAAATCACCTGTGTGTCTGTTTTGCTTATTAAAATCGCACGTGTATCGGCCATTAATATATATACCAAAGAGGATAAGATAGAGGGGAAGGTTCCCATAAGAACCAATGTAAAAAATTAGTATAGAGTTTCAG
>JAZBGY010002427.1:0-10870 GCA_037414755.1 Lydus trimaculatus
GTTATTTGACCGATCAAATAACCGACCGGTCAATCAACTAGCCGATCAAATAACCGACGGGTGAATCAACCGCCCGATCAAATAACCGACCGGTCAATCAACCGACCGATCAACCGACCGACCGATCAAATAACCGGTCAACCGACCGGCCGATCAACTGACCGACCAATTAACTGACCGGACAATCAACCGACCGATCAACCGACCGACCGATCAACTGATCGGCCAATCAACCGACCGACCGATCAACCAACCGCCCGATCAACTGACCGATCAACCAACCGACCGATCAAATAACCGATCAACCGATAGACCGATCAACCGACCGACCGATTAACCGACCGACCGGTCAATCAACCAACCGGCCAATCAACCAACTGGCCAATCAACCGACACGACACTTAGGCCCAGTTTTTCAATCGACAGTTAACTTGCAAGTTTGTTAACCATCACTTAGGCCCAGTTTTTCAATCGACAGTTAACTGACAGTTATAGCTATGACACTGTTTTTCAATGTATAGTTAAACGATAACTTCAAGTTAATTGACAGTTATCTTAACTTGAACCTAGCAATTTGGAAAAATAGTTGTCTAGATTGAGATATTTTCTCCTGTGTTTGTGGCATTCTTATGAGTATAAATATAAATGGCTCGTAAACTTATGAGAGCCACACGGCTTTGGACGTTCTACGTTTGCGGGTGCCGGTCAAATCTCCAGCAACTCTCAAAAATGAGCCCACAGAGCACTTACTTCTAGAATAAGTTGGAATAAGTGACCTGTGAATGAGCCAGTCCAGTAGCATATAGAACTGCAAAGCCAGCAGCACATGATCCGCAGACGAGGGGACATCATTTCTAATTATAGAAATGTATGATATTTAATCATATTGAGTCTCTTCAATTGAACTTTCCACAGTCCTCGTGGAGAGTCAAAGATGCTCAAAAAGCTCTCTTTGGTTATATTTTTCAAAATAATTGGGTCGCCATATTATCACTTTCGGTTTTCTTATCATCACTTCCTCATCGCTATCAATCAATTGTTGACTGTATACATTTTTCTTAGGAAAAAAGTTAACAACTAATGACAGCATATTATTTCTATTTATGCCTACTAAGAATATAAAAATCAAAATTCATAAATTTCAAAATGTTATCATAAACGAAAAATAAAATACTGATCCGTCCGAAAATATGGTGACAATTAAAAAAATTCTGGCGACCAATAAGTACGGTTGTGGGATGCGGTCACCAGCTACTTCAGACTACTTACATAAAATTTTAGGAAATGCTGATTTATCATATCAGATAAAGTTTACTTGTACAAAGATAATGAAAATGAAAATCTATATTATAAATTCCAATAAAAATAAATTCTAAATATATACTAAATATTTCCAGACGGAGGTAACACAATTTTTTAGACGCCATCTCTATTCACGCACATGAACAAATTAATTCATGCTACGAAGTAGAGAGGTCGCTAGTTATGATCACATAAACGATTTTTGCGCCATCTGAATACCGGGTCATATTTTTTGAGGGGAGTACGAGGAGTAATCTTCCTATAATAGTGGAGGGGCCCTGACATACATATATAAATAGTGATATCATGAAAACAAATATCAATAAATATAGACAAATTATTCAATTGTTTCCATAGATAACTTAAATATGACTTAAATAGAATGAAATCTCTAGATTTAAGGGAATCTGTGTTTTTGGCTCCATCTCACGACAAAACTATAGTGGAAGAACTTTTAAGCGGTAAATTCAAATCAGACATATTGACTACAATTGCATTTTGTTATGAGGTGCATAAACTAAAGAGATGTAATTGCAATTTGCCCATTCCATAGATTGTTGTGTTGGTTGTGCTTTGAAAACAATTGAAATCTACTGAAATTTACGTTTGTAATAAAAACATAGACTTTTAAAAAGCGTAATAACGTAATGAAATCCAAAAGATAGTAACAAATTTATTAAAAATACAGCAAATCTGGCAACACTGTATACGACATCTAGGAGGTTGTATGCAACCAACAATACTTCAACTAGCCCTAAACAGTAAGGTAATCGTTAAATAAAATTCCCTAAAGATTAGCGCCAATTTCAAAGTATCTGTAAGGAAAAATTAGAAACACCACTCAATCTTCTTTATGGGCTATCAATTTTCTTTTACAATATATTTCAATAAAATTCCATATCGTTAATCGATAATGCATTAATACTCCAGATTATTGCTTCATAGAATACTGATAAGATAGACTATGATAGCGCTATATGAAACATTACTATCAGATACCTAAAATTTGTGTCACAGTAAAACACTTATTGTTGTTGTATTTAAATTTAATTATAATCATGTTTTTATAGTTTAATACAAAACAAAAAAAATATGGCTATAACAAAACGTGAATACATTCTAGCTACGTGTTTTCTTAGTGGTGCTGCAGCTATATTATCATTCGTATCATTAGGTACGGAATATTGGATAATATCAGATGGTAATTGGAATGATGAACAAATTATTCGACCAGTATATGTACGTTACGGATTGTTTTCTGGTATATTTAGACAATACGAACCAACAAGTGTGACTTATCAAATTGATAGTAAAACGTTTATTTTTTTAGCAAATATTGTAGTAATATAATTCAAATTTTTTTCAGTAACATGTCTTTTTGATAAAAATATTTGTGCAATGCTTTGTGGTAGTTCAGATACACGTTTTGATCAATTGGAAAATATCTATAATGATCGAAATACAAGTTTCGATACTAGTTGTCCACAGATTAGAACAGTTGATTCACCATTAAGATTTCTACCAGAACCGAAAGCTACAAATTATGGTATATTAATCATATAATAATAAAAATATAATGATAAGATTGTAGTGATAACACAATTTCTCTCTCTCTTTCTATTACATACATACCTATATATTATAGATAAAGAATTTATTAATGCTGGTGTATGGATTACGACAATTATATTTTTGATAATATCAGCAATAATGGGTTGTATATCATCAGCATTAGCTATATGGAATACAGCAACAAATCCAATACGTGTTTATTTAAGTGTTTATGGTCTTTATATTTATAATGGAATAGCATTATTTTTTATTATTTTAGTTGTTCTATTATGGGGTATTATGTATACAGCAACAACAGTGCATAATATTGCTATATTTTACACATTAGTTGGTACAATTAATTCCGATAATTTAGCAAGTTTAGGTGTTTCCTATTGGTAAAGATTTCACTTTTATGTTATTAGAATTTGTTTACCCAATGTCGGATTAAAGAGTTATGGGCTATATGGAGCTCACGCAAGTTTTGGGCCCTTGGTTCCCAGCTTTGTGTGGAGCATAATCCGGCATTGTATACACCTCTATATACCGATATATTTTTTTCTAATTTATAGGTTGAATTTTGCATCAATGGTCCTATATATTACAAGTATTTGTTTATTGTATTTGCGACATTATTTGATATCAAAACAGCCGAAAGTTGATGTCCATCTGGAAGATAATGCTGATCCTGCATTATATCTTTATTAAAATATTCTCAAATTCTACTTATTTTATATATTTTTGTTTGTTTATATAGTTTTAAACATTTTGAAATAAATAAATAAATCAAAAATTAAACAAGTTATACGAGATATTACGAAATTGTACGATCATTCCACTACTGTCTCTTTTGACTCACAGTCATCTTTTTAAGCTTTCAGCTCAGTAATAGTGCGAACTTTGGGAGTGTTATGAATTTTAATAATAATTCGTATTTTAAATACATTGAAAATTATAAATAATAATTACAAATTGGTGATTTAAACAATCGTTAATTTGTGTGTTTTGTGTAATTGTGCGTTTCTGTGTTTTTTTTATATTATTTCTAAACCATCATCTACTGATAAATGTTGAGGTCATCTCTGATAAGTGGGACAAATATGTAAAGAATCCATTATAGTGCCAGTGGCAATACGAACAAGATTTAGAAACAACAAAATAAATAATGTTAAATTCTCTATATTGTAGTGTTTGTTATGTGGAGAGACTTCAACGATCGGTCAGACAGGATTTCCATTTGAGTGATTTCTGACGGTTTCCGTTTTGCCCCCATAATAATCAATTCATTAAAACTATAAGACCTTGTTGTTGTTATCACCCGATAATAATAATAATGTTTAAAATACCAATGTGATATTTAATTAAAACTACGTAAATAAATAATGAATCTGTTCAAACGTGGCATGATATTTGTGACCTTTTTCGGGTCCTGTATAGCAATGGCCTTATTAGTGGCTAGTTTAGGTACAAAACATTGGGTCAATGCTAAAGCGAAACGTTTAAAAAATCCACAAGAAAGTGATGGTAGAATTTGTTTTGGTTTATTTGATGGACGGAAAGAATTGAATGTTGCCTATGGTTGGCGAATCTATGAAATTAATGGTAATGTTTCCCATAATAGAAAATTAAAAAAAACAATAGAATTGTTTCTATTTCGGTTTCTTCATTTGATTGATATACGAATTTGTCATAAAAACGAAAGTGCTTTTGTTTGAATAATTGCCATGTTTTCTGCATTATTTATTGCATCATATTTACGAATTTAATTAGAAAGAAATCTTAGGGAAAATTTAGAGAGAATTCGTATTTTATACGTATGCGATAATTAATGGTTGGGAAAGGTGTTCACCTTGTGAAAAATCGACAAATTTATAACTCAATTCTCCTTATTGCCGTTCAATTATGTTTAAATTCTGGTCATGTTGACAACTTTCTGTTTCTTTACGATTTTTTGTTTCGTCTCGAATTCCTCGCTCTATAACGTAACAAATCTGTTGTCCCCCCCACCCGTCTAATTTCCATGAAATGCTGGTCCAGTTGGCTATTATTGCGTAATTGCACTAATAATGCGAGTTTTTTCCAAAAACACTTTGACCTTTTTGCTGATGAATAATGCAACCGGTTGTTATTGTTGACGAATTATTAATTTAGGAATTCTGATTTCGACATCATTTCCTGTTATGCAGATCTCGTTGATTGACTACTTTCATATTTATCCATGTCTTCCTATAATAAGATTTGTTTTGATGTACTTATCCTATGTAGCATACAGCAACTAAATCAAGCATAGAAGCATGACCGTGAAAAATGGTCGGTTTTACACTTCAACATCTGTCATAGAATATTAAGCATCAGTCAATATTTTAAAAGAAATACAACAGCTCCCATGAGATTGCTAGAAATTGTTTTTTTAATTATTATTTTCAACCTACTTGTTTGTCATGACTCAAATATCACATAAATTTCGCAATTAAATAATTTCTATATAAAAATACGAGAAATGTATACCAACCTACTTTGAAATAATTCTTTTTCCACCTATTTTCTAGTTCTAGACATGTTGAAATATGAACCAGAATTCTTAATTTATGGTTTCTGGATTGGAACAGTTATTGGTGTATGTGGTGGTCTTGTATTTTCAACAATAAATGCAATTTTTGCTGCAATCAATACAGCAACAACACCATCCAGATGTTTGACAGGATCAACAGGATTGTATGTCTGGAATATATTGGCAGGTAAATAAAATTGTTTAAAATTCAATTTTTATAGTCTCATATTATGGGAATTTTAGTGATTTTTAATGTAATTGCGGTGGCTTTTTGGATAGCCCAATTCTATCTACGAATCTATCACAATGTATTATCAAGAGAAGATAAAGATAATGATTGGGTATCAGAAGGAATGGCCGAATTGGGATACTCATTTTGGTGAGAATTTCGCATTTATCTCGAATGATTTTGCTGATTTTTTTTTTCAAATTGTTCTAGGTTTGTTG
Organism: Lydus trimaculatus; assembly: GCA_037414755.1. Taxonomy (NCBI): domain Eukaryota; kingdom Metazoa; phylum Arthropoda; class Insecta; order Coleoptera; family Meloidae; genus Lydus; species Lydus trimaculatus. The sequence continues at coordinate 5,852 of JAZBGY010002427.1, forward strand.
TGGGAGCGACTCTAGCATCTTTTGTAAATATCATCATTATTTTCATAGCAAATAGTGAAAAAGACGTGGACACAGTTATTCCAGTTTTAGAAGAGAAAACAAATGGAGCCATTATGCTATACTGAAAAATTGACTTGCAAATAAGACTTTTCAGTCAGTACAGCTTGTGATTTAATGTAAATATGACTGTTATACTGAAATTTCTGTAGATACCGATAAATTATTTATAAACGACAAACTTTTTTTTAAATAAACATTTATAGAAAATTGAGACTCCTTTTTGTTTTTTGAATTCATTTTGAAGTTTATTCATTAAAAAATCTTTTAAACGAAAACCATCCAGAAGCAGCAACTGATTACTATTTGCAATACATAAAATACAGATATTTATTGAAATGTAAATAAAATGAAGCTTCCTAACGTGGTTTAACTTCAACCCATCCATCTTCTTCTTCTTTAGGTGGAGCTGGATTAGAACAAACGAAAAAAAATTAATTGCCATTCATAAAATAATTTAAATAAAAACATACCTTCACGTTTCTCTTTTTGTGGTGGCGGAGCAGCCCTTCTATCGTCCCTTTTCGGTGGTTCATCTCTTCTTGAAGATCTCCAATCTGAAGCATCTCGATTATCACGTCCACTATCCCGACCACCACCACTTGTAGCACCTCCACGTACTGGTGCAGTACTACGTCTCGGTCCTCCATCAGCATCATCAGTTCTGCGTGCACTCCTCCATGAACCAGCACCACCATCCTTATCATTACCACCACCACCACCACCACCACGTCGATCTCTGTCATCACGACGATCATCGCGGTCACGACGATCTCGATCATCACGACGGTCATCACGGTCGCGACGATCTCGATCATCACGACGGTCATCACGATCGCGACGATCTCTATCATCACGATCGCGACGATCTTTATCTCTATCATCGCGTCGATCACGGTCAAATCGATCGCGCCCTTTATTCCGATCGTCTTGATGATCATCTTGATCACGATTCCTCCATGCATCTTTCGGTTCATCAGTTGGATTATTGGTACGTAAACTACGTGGACGCCATACATCTTTTTTAGGTTCATCAGATGGTTTATCACCACGTCTCCATGAATCACCACCACTACTACTACTAGTATTATCAGTAACACGTTTAGTATTATCACGATCACCACCAGTACGTTTCGGTGGACCATCACGCCATAAATCTTTTGGTTTATCAACTGGTTTATCTTTACCTTCAGCTAATAAACGTTGTTCAATTTCTTCTAAACGTTGACGTTGTATAGCACCAGTACGATCTAACATTTCTTTTTGTTCTTTAGATCGACGTTCACGTTCTTCACGTTCAATACGTTCTTTTTCTTCACGTTCTTTTCTAGCTAATTCTTCTAAACGTAAACGTTCTTCTTCTTCTTTACGTTTTTGTTCAGCTAATTTACGTTTTTCTTCTTCTTCTTTATCTTTTAAATATTGTATACGACGTTCTTCTTTACGTTTTAATTTACGTTCTAATAAACGTTTTTTACGTTCATCATTTAAATAATTTTCAAATTCTTTTAATTTATCTTCATAAACAATATTACGTTCATTTTTCAATTTTTCTAAAAATGCATCTTTATCTAATTGCATACGATCTAAACGTTCTTTTGTTGCAACAGCTAATTTACGTTCTTCAATTGCAGCAGCAATACGTTCAGTTTCTTGTTGTTCCCAAAATGTTTGATCTTGTAATTGACGTTCTTTCATACTAGCTTGTAATAATGGTATTTCTTCTAAACGTTTTGCACGTTCAAAATAATCAACTTTTTTCTCTTGTGATTTTAATTTTGCTTGTAATTCACGACGTTCTTTTTGTAATTCTTCAGCTTCCTTGGCAGCTATTTGATCAGCATCCAATTTCTTAATATCCTATAATTTAGTTATAAATTATTATAATTAAAATATAAACATAAACAAAAAGAAAAAGAAAATTATAGGACGATATACCACTATAGATATTAGTGGATCAGTTCTTAAGGACGACACCTTACCGGTGATGGAAAACATTATAAGTGGAGGTGGCAATGTTGCAACGGTCAACGTAAAGCCGGGATCAGACGACTGGTGTACTTGGCCAATACACCAATATTGGTATATTTGGCAAGTGTACCAGCTCATGGTCCATTATACCAGCAAAGCCGCTTACACGAGGTGTACAATGTTTGTTAAAAATACGCCAGCGAATTTATACAATGTTGGCGGATGGATTGACCAGCATGGATAGGGAACATACTGAAAGCGTCGTCGCGTGTGCAGCTGCTGCGGTGGATGTTATCGATACAGAATGAATAGTATTTAGCAAAGCAATGCACAAGTACATGTACAACTCGTCTGAGCGCACCGCAAGTATAGACTTGCCAAGTGATCCCTTTGACTTGTGTCATTTTTACCAACAAACGATGGGAAACGGACCAGTACCCACCAGTGACCAATAATTGTACAACTAAACCACTCATACGGCATGGCAAGTATACGCCAGTGGCAAATATTGGCCAAGTACACCAGTCGTCTGATCCTGGCTTTAAGCACAGACAATTTCAAAGTTTAAAATTAAAAATACTCCAAGACTAGATGTAAACAGAAGGATCAGTAGTTAAATTGAGTTAACGTACTTTGTAGCAGAAAACGGGATAAAATTAAAAAAAAAATAGGATAAACTGCCTGAAATTGATAGAGGAAAACGCGCGCCATCTAGACATCATCATTTGAACTTACCGTCTGTTGATATTTGCGACGTTGCCAACTTCATTTATTATAAATTTTATTCATAAATTAGGGTCTCTTTTAGAGCTGAGCTATCACAGAAGACTCACCCCACCTAGACAGTGTCAGAGCCGCCAAGAGCAAGACTGGGCCTCAAAACACTTCGGGCTCCGGTAATTTGTACCGGCTGTACTGAGGTAGGGATGAGGTCTTCCAGATAGTTTAGCTTCCTGAGATAGGTCGAGAATTAAGAACAATAGATCAGTTGTGATCGCAATTTAGAAAGGTTAAAAGAGGGCAAAAACCGCTATAATCTAATTTAGAGCAATTATATCGTCCTATAGAACCGTAAAAAATCAAATTAAAAATGAAATTACATCTTCATCGAGTTTCTTGAGTATCTTTTGTCCATGTCCAGTTTGACTGATTTGTTGTAATTTCTCTTTTAAATGACGATCTTTAATTTGTTGTATTTCATTTAATGCACGTTTCTTTTCACGTTCTTCACGTTCTTGTTCTAAACGTTTTTGTTCAGCTAATGCATGTTGTCTAGCTAATTCTTCTAAACGACGTTGTTCCTCTTCTTCACGTACTGTATTTAAACGTTCAATATATTCTTTACGATCTTCAATAATTTTATGACGTTGTAAAATTTTTTGATGTTCTTGAAATTTATTTTCATGATAATATTTCAACATAGCAATACGTATTTTTTCACGTTCTAATTTCTTTTTATTTGGATTAATTATATTTATTGATTGATTTAATATTGTTGACATATTAACTAATTGATTTCGTACTTGTTCACTAGGCATTACTTGTAATGTTGGTCCTTCTGGTTTATCTTCACGTTGACTTTCACTTAAATCCATACCAAAATGTATACATAATTTACCATGATCAATACGTATTTGCATATCATTATGACGTACACAATCAACTAATAAACGTTCTAAATGAAATGCATCAGTAAATTTTGCTAATTCAATTAAACGTGAAAATTCAATTGTTTGATATACTTGGGCTATTTGACGTATTAAACGTACTAATGTTACATCTTGTAATGCTGGTATATATTGTTGTAATGAATTCTCTTCTAATTGTAATGATTTTATAACATTATGTACACGTGTACATAACATTAATGGATGAAAATCAACTTCTAACCAATTATATAAATCTTGTAATTGTGTTGATGCTAAATTAACAACATTAACACGTACTAAATCTTTTAATAAACTAGCACGTGTTGGTGGTTGAAATAAACCTAATAATACAGCTAAACGTTGTGCTTTCTCCAACGGTGATTTATCAGTTTCAATGAAACGATCAAATTCTGGATGAGCTGATGGTAAAGGTATTGATAATGTTGCTATCAATACACGACAAGCCATTCTATAATTAAAACAATAATTAGAATTTCATTCAAATCAACAGAGACAAATCCCAACGCCATCTGCCGCAAAAAATAGGTAACTTATTTTAAACAACAATTTGATTAGTGCGTTTTTGATTCAACAGATGGCGTCACGTCAAAGTGACAGATTTTGTCCCGATTTACACTACTTCCAGCAGATTGTTCAAATTACCGTTGTAATTCCTCTTGTGTTATATTCTTCTTCATCTCTTTAGATAATTGGAATAGTTTGAAAAGGGCAGCTGCATGAAATAGATAATTACCAGCTTTCCAAAATACCATTGCCAATTTTTGATAATAATTTGCCATTGTTTTAGGTACTGGCATTTTTTTCGACATATTCATTAAATTATGTATATCTTCAATTGCTTTATATGCTTCTTGCCATAATTCCATTTGTATAGCAAAATCTAATTGATGTAAACGTGTTTCTAAATTTAATTGTTGTGTTTCTGGTTTTGATATTGATACATTTGCAACTTGTGTTGGTAATTTACATATATCTTCTAAATGTTTACGTAATTTATCACATAATTTACGAAATTCAGTTTTACGATTATATTTTAAACAAAATTGAAATGCCATACGTGCAATATCATGATATAAATTTTCAACATGTGCATTTGTACGTAATAATTCTAAACATTGACAATATGATTCCCATAAGAATTTCACCCATGGTGTTAATATTGTACGATCAGAACGATCTTGGGCATCCTCACCAGAAACAGCACTATACACAAATATCAAATTAGATAATCAAAAAAATTAATTAATCAAACTCGTCAACAAATACCTTAACAAAATACTTTCAGGTGTTGCTAAATTATCTAAATCATCAATATCGATAA
>JAZBGY010002428.1:0-10868 GCA_037414755.1 Lydus trimaculatus
ACTATCATCAAAATATACTTATTCTTATAAATGTCTCTTTTGTACAGTATTTCACGGTACATATACCCTAGATCAATAGATCATAACTGAAGTTTATTATCTGCAAAAATTCAGATCTTTAACTTCACGAAATTTGGAGATATTTGACCGTTCCGGGACTTTTTCCCAACCCTGTATAATATGAGCATTTTTAAAAAAAATCCGATATTACAGGTAAAAATTGAAAAACTATACATAAAATAAACGTAGAGTGCTATGGAACAATTGTTTCTACGACTTGTCAAATGATTACTAATTTTGATTTTTTGCAATAATTATTGCATTTTTTTACACAAAATTTATGAAAAATATTTGTTATAAAGCTTTTCTAGATAGTTCGTCTGTGGATCCGGAGATAAAAACCCCGTAATCCAAAAAAATAAGCAAAATCAATGCTCACTTGACAACTTGAAATAGCAATTGTTTCATAGCACCCTACGTTCATTTCAAATAAAGCTGTATCATTTTTACCTGTAGGATTTCCTTTTCTGTAGTGACTTTTGATGTTGAAAATAACTATAGCAAACCAGATATTTTCGGAATCAGAACAAAATAGGAAATCTAATGAACTATAAATTAACTATAGTTCCCATTTAAAAAAAATACAAGTTTGTGTTATTTCTCAAAAGTGCTAAAACCTACTCAAAAATGAACAACGCAGGTAAAAACTGTTTTAGAAGTAATTAAAATTGTTCCTATTTTTTTGAAAGCATACGACATATAAAAAAGCATTTTCAAAATAGTGGAAAAGTCAAAAAAGTTGAATAACTTGAAAACAAAAAAACATTGCGAAAATCTGACGACACCATCTGATTACTCATGAAAAAGTAGCTCGAGAATATGCCATCAATTATTTTGTCCGATAACTACTTATAGGAGTTTACCTGAAATACCATCGAATATAAGACACCCTGTACATCAATTGAATGTGCAGTTTGAAATAATTAATGGTATTTCAGGAAAATAATTTAGAAAAATCCCAACAAACTTCTATTGTTAAAAGTACATTCACATCATCTTCATCATCATCATCATCATCATCATCACCAACTTACCCTCAATCTCCGATTCATCGTGAAAAATCACCTTTTATTTTCCCAACTACTAGTAGTTTAACAGATGATGTGAAATTACAACAAAAACATCAAGACAAATCATCAGTATGTTTGATTTTGTTAATAAGAATGTTGAATTTTAATTTCTATTTCTTTCAAATAGACAACACGATCATCAACAAGTCCATTAAAAATCCAAACTACTGGTACTGATGTTATTAAACAAAGTCCAACAAAAAGTAGTGGTGGTTCATCTATAGAACATGATGAAGAATTATTGAATATTGTTCGAAATGAACATAATAATCAACCAATATTAAAACAAAGTGATAGTGTATTACATGAGAATGATATATGTGATCAATTAGATGAAGATCGTAGTTCACCATGTACAGCTGGTGGTTTACATATGCCCAATTCAAAATCAATGAAAGATTTTGCAAAACGTGTCCAACGTTTACGTCATCATAGTCAATGTAATTCAGATTTAGAAAATCGTGATACAATGAGTAGTCCAGAAATGTTACAAGATAATACGAAAGTACGTCGTGCAAATTCATGTCCAGAAATGAAAAAAAGTCCAGTCTCATCAATAAAAGATAATTTAAGTCGTACATTAGATGAAACAGATGAAGAAGAAATTGAACGTGCTGAAAGTGGTATGTCGAATGGTATCACAACAACAACAAAAAATCATCATCATCATCATCATGAAACAATTGAAACACAAACGGATAATTTCTGGCCAATGCCATATGAACATTTATTTTTGGGTATTTTTCCAACATTAGGTAATCCAGATGTTAAATCGAATACAACTACTGGTATCTCATCATTGGGTAGTTCACAAGAGAAGACATTATTAAATCAACCATCAGTTTATGAGATTTTAGACAAGTAAATGTAAATTTATATTAAAACGTTCTATTTTTATAATTATGATTTTTTGTTTGTTTATTATATTTTTATAAATTAGATATGTTGAAACAGCTGTACAAGATAGTGAGAGAGATAGTGTTAGACGTTTAAAAAATCAATTACAATTAATACATCAACAATTTCTATTCGAGAAACATCGACGTGAAATTCATGCTTTCAAAAATCGACGATTCTTATCAGAAGCGAAAACAACACAAGTTTTAGAAGAACACAATTCAGCATTACGTGATCAAGTACAATTACAACAAAATGAAATCGATAAATTGAAACAACAATTGGAGATTTTACAAAAGGAGAAAGAGGAAGAAAATCATTATTTAACCAATAAAATTAAACAATTAGAATTACAAGTATTGTTTCAATAATTTTTATCAATTATCGTATTTATTATTGTTTTTTTAGTGTAAAGATATGCAAAAAACTAATAGCGTTATTAACGAAACTAAAACGCATCTTACTAACGAATTGCAAGCTTACAAAGCTCAATGTTTGGCGTTAACAATCGAGAAACAAAAAGTAGAAGCCTCCCTTCTCGATACTGCAACCGAGATGAAGGTAATTAATTCAAATTATTAGCAAAACAATTATAATGTAAACGAAATTATAGTTCGCCAGAGAGCGAGCCTTAGCCGGTGAGAAAGGTCGTGCCCAACTCGAGTATGTCAACAAACAATTGCTTCTAATCGGTGAACTTCAATTGAAATACAAAGAGCGTTTAGATGAAGTCAATGCGTTAAGACGAAGCGATAAGGAGTTGGAACTTTTAAAAGAATCCTACAGTAACGAAGTGAAAAGTATTTTTTTTTTGTTTGTTTGTTCAAATATGGCACATTTTTAATTTTGTTTAATTTTAAAGCATTACACCAACGCCTTCAAGAGAAAACAATCAAATTCGATTCGTTCGTTGCAAAAATTGCTGAATTAGAAAAAACAATCATTAAAAATGAGGAGATAATTGCATCACAAAAACGTACAATTAATAATATGACAGAAGAAACTGAAGAGAAATTGAAAGCATTAGAAAATAAATATCAAGCACAATTACAAATATGTCGTTCAATGGATGAGAAATTATTAGAATTACGTTGTCAAATTGATATGGCAAATTTAAAACAACCAATACGTTCACCAGATTTAAGTAGTTGTCAAGAAGTACAAGTTTCTAGTGATAAAGGTAATAATAGTGGTAATGCAACAGCTATCAGTGGATTATCATCACCTATATCATTATCGATGGCATCATCGTCAGAAGGTAGTTTAGCATTTCTACAAACCGATAAACGGGAATTAAAGAGTTTACAAGTATTTGATTAAATTTGCAATAATTTTGGTGATCTTCTAACAATTGTGGATTTTTAGGATATGTTGGATGAGGAGACGTCATTAGAGATGAAATGTGCCGAAATACCTAAAGATATTACAGATGCACCACCTTCAACATCGTCGAAATTTGACTGATTTCGTTTTAATATTAATTTAAGAATTAGAAACGATGGAAAGCGACAATTTGTTTTACGAAACGATATTAATAAATTTTCTAGATAAGTTATAACAAATTACTAGTAATTTAATCGTAAACATCTAGATGATTTGTTGGCTTTATTTGTACGATTGACACAGTAAAGACTTACAAGTTATATATTATTGTTAATATTTTAAATAAACAAAAGATATGTTATGCCCGAAATTATTTCGTCTTTACTGTATACGATAATAAAGATTCAATTTTAGATATTAGGGAATTCTTTTAAAAATATATTTGAATTTATTCTATTTTAAAACAAAACAAAAAAAAGTGATAATGCTTATAGAAAGTACAAAATTATTTAACTGGCACAAATTGTATTAAACGGATAATCTTTCTCAGTAATGTTTCAACGAAACTTTTATCCAATTCAGACTGATCCTAGAAACAAACAAATAATGGTAATATTACAAATACGGACTTAATTCAATTTAAAACCAACCTGTAGCGTTTCTAATAGTTGTTTTGTGAAACTATCGTTAAATATCGAAACTAATCCATGTTTCAAATTACTGATATCATCAGTGGATACTTTCCAAGTAGCTTCAGAGGCTGTTGCTAATGTACCTGGAGCAAAATTAGCTATAAATATACACTCTGTTTGGCTTAACTAGCCCAGGTGACTGAAATCCCCATTTGTAGAAAAAGGACAGAAATGAAAGTTTCAAGAACGTATACGGTGACACATCAGTAGTACGTTAACGCAGTCAGAAAGGCAGTAGCTTAATTCTAAATAGGAAAAATGAATTTCCACAAATGGGGATTTCAGTCACTTGGGCTAGTTAAGCCAAACAGGGTGTATACAATTCGTTAATTATAACTTACTTGACATATTCTGAGATGATGATGATAGAAGATTTTGGGATACTTTAGGTATAGCTTTCAACATATAATAATCTAGATGGACCCAAATCAAATACATTGCATTTTCTATAATAAAAGCACAATAATCCAGTTCTTTTCTCTTTTTATTCAATCGATCCGCAACTAAACTATAAACATGTTGACGTTTCAATGTAATATCTTGTATATTCTTTGTTTCATCAATGAATTCTTCAATATCAGCACTATCCATCAATGGAATTTCTTTAATTTTACGATTCAATAGATCATAAGTGAATTTCTCATGATGATGATAATTCACCGTACTAATTAATTGTTGTACAATAACACCCAATGATGGTAGTTGTTCATTAAATGTTGTATTATTTTTTATATCGAAACTATGTAATGCTGGATCTTTTAATGTTGGTTGGAATATTACACCAACAGCACCATGTTTAACATCATTATTTGCAACAATATTCCGTGAATATTGCAATAAATTCACCATAATTTGCATAACATACAATAAACGTTCGGATGTTTGAAATGTATGTACATCGTGCATTGGTGTTGTTATCAAATCTTTCACAACATTATCAGTTAATGTGAATTTTGGTAATAGGGCAAGTGTTAATTTTTGTATACGATATAATAATGCACGATTATTATGTACAATTTCCGGATTTTCTAAGATATTGATCAAATCGTTGTTAGCAGTCCTTGCAATAATCGATGTTAATAATGATAATTCTTTTAAATGTAATCGTGATAGATATGGTGAACCGGAACGTATTATCAAATCAACAACATCCATTTGATTCAATATAAAATACATAACTTGTACAATAGCTGATTGATTATCAGTACCTAATGTTGTTAGAATTGCATTTGCAATTTCTAATGTTGGTAACCATATTTGTAAATATTGTTCTTCTGGTGGTGGTATGAACATTTCAATTAATTCATTATTACGCATATTTATCGTTATATCCGGATGAAAACTGTACACATTCATATTACTGAATGTTGCAAATAATTTCTGTTCTAATAATAATTCAGCACCCACTCTAGTACCGGCTAATTTACTTAAAAACAATAATTTCGCCATATATTCGTATAATGGACGTATTGATAATTGCGTTGGTTCTAATAATTTCTCTAATTGTTTATCACTTTCTAAGATACTCTCGATGATACATTTTAAATAACCACGTCCCGACATATAAACAATCCAATTAATATTACCGGATAATGTTATTAATATACCAAAACTGGATAATGCTAACATTTTCGATACTTCATAACCACCAATACAATCTTGACTGATAACATCAACTAAACGTTCACCGAATTTCGCTAGAATATCCGTGGACATTTTCAATTGTTGCAATTTAATATCACTACTAATCCGGGAATTATCCAATCGACTCACATACATACTATCGGATATTTTTGATTTATTATTATCGTTTGGTTGTTCTAAATTCGCTAATTCCAACATTGTTGCTAAAGATGCGTAGAGATTAATTCGTAATTTTTCATCTGTAACATTCGAGACGATAATCCATTCGATTAGATTTTCTAAAATCTCTTTTAATGATGCCACATGCGTTTGTAATGTATTTAATTCGCTGTTTGATTCGTTTGTGACTTTCTGTTGTAATTTCTCTTTTTCGTGGCATTTATGTAAATGTTCAAGTGCTATAATAACAACACCCGATAATAATTGTGAAATTTCCGGTAATAATTCGATTTTAACAATACGCCTTAATAGATTCAAAACAAAACAAATGCTAACTAATTGGGATTCTTTTGTTGTTAAAATTTCATGTGGCACATAAATCATTAGAATTTCAACAATTTGTCGCCAAGCATCCGCAAATTGTACAACACTAAAATAATGTTCTTTATTTTTATTTAAATCTAACGCGTATTTTAACACTTTTGGTATTTCTTTCATTATCGATTGTATTTGTCCAATTACAGCTGTACCTTGTAATAATTTCAATTCATCATAGAGTTTTTGATGTAATTTTTTCAAATCAATCAAACCATCCGTATCAATACGACAATTATCTAAAATTGTATTTAATATTTTTGTATCGAAAAATTGCCAATCTGGCATCAATACAGATTCAGGTTGATATTGAAAAAATTCGATTAAATTCAACATAAAATTATTACTAAGACGTTCTAAATACATATGATGATTTTCTAAAATTTCATCTTTAAATGTTGCTGTAAATGGATCTTGATTTGTTTCATTTTCAATTTGTGGTAAACTAACTAAGAAATTTGTTAATTGTTTCATATAACTAATTTGTTTCATTTGATAACAAATTTTCATTTCAATTGCAACAGTTTTCATCAACCATGATAATTGATTTAAATTGATTAAATTACGATTTTTAATCTTTCGCCATGCACAATCTAAATGATTTATAAAAAAATCATTATTTAAACGTATAAAACGTAAAATTGGCCCGGTTGTTTTACTATTTGATGCTAATAGAAAAATTGTTTCATATGATGATTCTAATAAATTCGAATTTTGTTGTTCTTTTAATATTTCCGATTCAACAATTGTTATAATTGAATGTAAACATGAACGTGGAAAATCTAATACACCAGAATATTGAAATTCAGTTTTTGTTATATCATGTTTCAAATCAAAACCTAATAGATATAAACTTAAATTTGGTGAATTATAATTTAAACATTGTTTAATTAATTTTAATATTTCTAATTTCGTTTTTATTATTATCTCATCATCACTATCATCTATATCTTCATTAAAATTATCTAAATTAAATACAAAACCATTTTTTATATCATTTTTACAATCTGACGATAATAATATATTCATAAATTGCGAATGTAATAATGGTGTTGATGTGATATAAATTAAAATTTTAACAACAATTAAACTATGTTGCCACAAAAACGGTTGATAACTCAAATATTTCGCTATATTTATACAATAATCCGGTTTACCACTACGACGATTTATTGTTAATAATAATTTGGTTAAATTCGTTAATAATATGGATGATGATGAGGCTATTAAAACATTTAAAAATCTCGTTGTTAATGCTAATACAATATGAATAATATTTAAACAATGTAATGTGGCTTGTTCAACGAATTTTTGTCCATTAAATTGTAGATAATTATCAAACATACGATTACCTTCATCGATAATATCTAAAATAACATTTAATAATTCAGTTTTATTATTTAATTGTAACATTAAATGATAACCGGGTGGTGAATTAAATTCATTTGTTGTTTGTTTTTTTGGAAAATCACTAATTTGTGGATCGTAATTATTTAAAAATTTCTCAAATAATTTCAAACAAATCGTTACAATTTCCCATTTCTCTGTTGGATTACGATATGATCGTGTATTATATTTTAAAAATACCATATTTATAATGAATGTTAAATATGGATCGAAACCGGGTTTACGTGGACCAGCACCCAATGTTCTCGGTATACCAAAATCAGTTAATGTATCTAATAATTTTAATAAGGCACGTGTTAATGGATATTCTTCCATTCTCGATTCAATTTCATCTAATTCCGTTTGTATACCACGTGGTATATAACTACTAGTTGTTGGTACTGTAACAATAATTTGTGATGCTTCTAAATTCTCCCATAATTGTATAGCATTCTCATTTGATTTTGATAATGATGATAATGTTAATAATAAATCAGCTTTTAATGGTACAGGTACCGAACATGTTACTAAACCTAACAAGATTGTTAATGGTGCCCAACCTGGATGTTCACATAATGCTAATCGTGAAAATTCATCATATTCCGCTACTGTACGTATTAATAACAATACAGCATGTAAACCGTCTAATTCTTGTGGTGATACACCTTTTAGATAAGTATTACGATACACTGTATCGGTGATTGGTGGTAATTCTTGTCGTAAATTATTATAATATTGTTGAAACGAATTGAAAAAATGATCCCATGATAATGTTGATGTTAATTGTGGTCCAATTTGTTTCAACATATTAAAACAATGTCGAGCCGCTTGTTGACATGTTGATAAACTACTCAACATTTTTATATATGGTACAAATAGCGTTGTTGGTAACATATCACCAGCTAAACGTACAAATTTAAATAAAGATACCGCTCTAGATGATGATCGTTGTGTTGTATTATTATTATATTGTGTTGTTGTTGAATCGATTGGACACCAATAATTCAACACATATTCCGTATTTAAAATGTCATTCGAATAGAATTTTGCAATTATCAACAAAAAATATTCAAAATATCTTGGTAGATTTGGTGGCGCATCTAGACCTTCACGCAAATAAATTTGAACAGTACGTGCAATTTCATCCGCTTTTATACGTAATTCTTTCACTTTTGCATACATATACACGATAAAATCAGTAATTAAATTGTGCATCCGTTTAAACAAGAATTCTTCTTTATATAAAGTTTGATTTTCTAAAATTACATTATAGAAAAATTCGAAAACATTCATTTCAATCGCATTATCAACGAAAATTTCATCTTTATTGATAGCATCCTGATATTGTTGATTTTGTGGTATTAACCGTAATGATGCTAAACAAACACCTAAACCGAAATTTGCAATCGCTTGTAAACCTTCACATTTCCATTTCGGTTTATTTGATGAAAATTCATTAATAATTGTATTTATAAAATCATTATCAGATAATATTGGTAAATCTTGTACAACATCTTCACCATCTTCACGTGAATGTAAAACACTTAAATCTAATGCTGATAATAATGCCATAATTAAATATAAATTAACATTATCAATTTTACCAGATGGTTCATCACCACCTATATCAATATTACGTAAATAATGTATTAGATTTAATGTTGATTGTTTTGGTAGGCCTGATTGTATTGACCATATAAATACAATATCAGCTAATATTTGTCGTATATCTTGGAATAGATCGATGACTTGTCGACGATGTCTTGGATTACCTAATGCTAGATTTTCTTGTAATTTTTCAATTTCTCTAGATAAATCTAATGTGTGTAATAATTCAAAGATACGATTAAATAAACCACCTTCCATTAATTGATCTGTATAGGTTGTTATGAATTTTTCTAAATCTGGACGTATATTAAGACTCCATTGTACACCACTTCTAGCTTGTACTAAATAACGTAAACTTGATACTAATGATTTTCTACCATCATAATATAATAATACAGCAACTAAACCTCTTGGTAAACCAGGATAATATGACATTTGTATTTGTGCTGTACATAAAAGATCTAATGCAACAAATTCATTCATATCAAACATATCTGATAAAATTATTGTTTCTTGATATAACTCTTTCGATAATATTTGATGACCTAAACCTTTAATTACAATACCTTCAACCATACCTTTTTTCAATTCTTCACGACTTTTTACACTTTTCGGCTATATTTTCATACAAAAAAAATTACAATAATAACAATAATCACGATAATAATAATAATAATAGAAATTACCTGATTTTGGAGTAAGGCGAAAAAGTTTTGTTTATGTTTACGTAGAATATTCTCAAATTCTGGTGTATAAGAATCATCAACTTCTTCACTCAAACATTTCCAAATGATTTTTCTCAATGTTTTATAAGAACTCCACAAATCTTCGGATTTATTTAAAACTAAATCGATAATAAAAATCAATCAGAAATTAGTTTAAATCTATAGAATTGTATGAGATACAATTACCTTCTGCCATTTTTCGACAATTTTCACAATATTTTTATTGAAATTTCTTTATTTTTAAATCTCAAAAATTTCACACAACGCTCCAACACAAGTTTACAACAATAAAATGTGAGGTTATGTTTGACCGGCTGTATGTATAATTTATACACTACAGATGCGGATAATTGAGATAATAATTTATTAATGTAAAACAATAAAAACAATTAATAACCTCACTTATAATCTTATTAATATAAATAAATACAGTAATTTGATTTCTAATTGTTTGATTTTTTCAGATTTTGTTAAGAATTTTTGACCAGCTTGCATGTCATAAGATCTAGGTTATTGTTTGAGCGGTTATGATTAGTTTACTAAAAGTAGCTCAACTACCAACATAAGAATTGAAAAATTACCAATAATCCAGTTAAGACTGCGTTCATAAATAAGAAGACAAGTAGAATAAGATAATGGAAATATTAGTTGTGTTCTTTTGCTCTGCTTAATTGGATCTAAACCCTATTAAACGCGTTCAATCCGAGCAGGTGGTGTTCTTTCGGATCTTGGTATTGTGTCAAAACGAATCATGATCCGTAATCCCCCTGCCCCCCTGGAACATGGAGTTTTTGTGATTCGATAAATGGATCATGATTGAATAAAGTAGAGATTGCGCAGTTTGAGGTTATGATTATGTTTATACCAAGGAGGTTATAAGTATATGGAGGGAGTATATCGCTTCTCGAGTGAAGCTACGACCGCCATTT
>JAZBGY010002429.1:0-10860 GCA_037414755.1 Lydus trimaculatus
AGCACGGCGGGTTGGAAGCGCAAGTTGAAGCGCAAGTTGAAAGCGCACAAGTGTAAACACAGCCAGTGATGAATAATCGTTTTGTTTGGGGATACATGATGGACGTATGAGGGTCAGACGAAGATTTGCGGAACGTCGCAATGTTGTGAGGTTTGTGCACCAAACTGTGGGGATTATCGTATGGTGTGCTATAAGTTATAGCCTATAACTTATGGGAGTAGGTCTTGTTCGGTATTCCTCCGCCCAGTCATATATGGATGAGGTGGTAGAACCCCATATTCTTCCATTTCTTGGGCATTTGGAAGACCTACTTTTCCAGCAGTATAATGGCCGTCGTCATATTGTAAGACGTTCTGTGGACCGATTTGCAGAGGGTAATCTTGCCATCAAGTATGTTTGGGACATTATGGGGAGAAAACTGAGGAAATTGCTGCAGCCTCAGCAGACATTGCAAGCTCTACAGGTTGCTTGGTATACAATACCTCAAGAGGAAATCGACCATCTGATAGAAACGATGCCACGAAGGACAGAAGACTGTATAATCATTAAGGGGGAATTAATTTTGTGCCAAGTTTGGTAAAAAAATTCCTACGCCTTCTTGGTCAGCAGAAAAATTACTTTAATTTTTTCTTCATATCAATTTTCAAACTTTCAACATCGATCTGTTGCTCCTCAAATGGCATCGTGAATGTTTTAACTAACCAATCATTTTGATAATCATAATGTACATAAACAATTTGCGTTATACCAGTACGTAGAATTACATCAATATTACATAAGAAATTAATTAATTTGATTAAACATAATGTGGATTTATTATAGAAATGTTGTCGTAATTCAACATTTGTAGCACCGAATTGTTTTTTATTTGCAATAAAATTAATTAAATTCTTCACATAATCAATATCATCATCATTACCATTTAAATTACGTACATATTCGATAATTTTGTCTAATTGTGGTAATTTAATGATATTTAAATCATGTAAATATTTTTTAATTTTTAATTTTGTATTATTTTGTATTAATTCATGGATGTGTTGGTGTTTTTCAAATTGTTCGAAATTATTAATTTTAAAATTCAATAATTTCGGATATTTGATAATAAAATGCTCTTTTAATTGTTCAATATTATCATAATCATCATCATCACAATCATTTGGTTCTAATTTTTCTTTAATTAAAAATTGCGTTAAATCTGTTATATGTGGTATTTTACGATTTACATTATCTAAATCTTCAATTATACCAATTTTTATATCATCAATTGTTGGTAATTGACCATTTAAAGCATTCTTTATGCATGTATCTAATGCATCATTATTTAATGATTTATTCGAAAATTGTAATTTACGTTTTTCTATAATTTTATTATTATTATCGATATTATCATTGAAATTTAATTCTTCATCAATTTGCCATTGATTAAATTTTTTATCGAAATCATCATCATCATCATCATCAATTATACACAAATTATGGATAGAAAATACAATTTTCGATAGATGCTTCAATAATATCATTGGATTATCAATGATACTATCATCATCATTGATTTTATTGATAAATTCTTTCAATTTTAACGATAAACAATTCTCTACAGCGAATTTCTTCAAATCGATTATCATCAAATACAAATAATTGTTAATTTCCAAATTACTTTGACTATCTTTCAAGATTTTCACATAACTCTCTAAATTACCTTCAATCAAATATGGTACACGAAATATCAATTTTATCACACGATTTTTAATATCTTCGATATTGTAATTTGGATTGTTATCATTGGTTGTTTCTGTTGTTGTTTGATTAATTTCACATTTATCATCGCTGATTTTCTTTAAATACAAATAGAAACGTTTCGATATTTCATCGATAATCTCACTATGATCATCGATATTTGGATTTAATACAATACCACGTTCTGGTATATCGAAATTAAATTCAAATTGTTGCCAAATTGTGTTCAATTCATTGATTGTTAAAAAATTATATTCGCACATATTTGCCAATAATAAACGGAATTTATTGTAAATCTCTTGATAAACATGTAAATTATATGTTGATGTTTTCATTGTTGTAAATAGATAAGAGAATTTCAATGGTATATGCCAATTAGCTGTGAAATTCTTCTCATTTTGTCGTTTATTTAATGTGAGAAATTGTTGTTTTTTCAATTGATTTATAGCATTTTTAATTAAATCATCCGAATATTCACGATAAATTTGAAATAATTGATAACCGAAATTTGGATTTAATTTACAATTAATCGAACAATGTATAATTGTTTTGATTGTATCAATTTTAATATCATTTATTGTTTGTGGTTGATGGTAGATACGATCATTATTCTCGATATTATCTAAAATTAATTCAAATAACGCTATATAGGGATGTGAGAAAAAATCAACTGTTGCTATATAGCCTAATAATAATAATTCAATTTCTTTCGAATGCTTTTTAATGTAGGATATAAAATAAATGAATGCTATCGTTATTTGTGCATCACTATATTTATGGCCGATTTGATAACGATTGTGTATTTGTCCGAAATATTTCGATAAAATTTCCGAATTTAGAAAATTCTCAACATTCGTCTCCATTATACGTAGAATTTCATCGGTTAACAATAGAAAACACATACGTCGTTGGATTGCTTTTGATGTTTTATTACGACTTCTCGGATAAATACGATGTAATACATCACGTATAATTGTATAAGTGATCATTTGTCGTTTTGTTATTGGACATAAGAATATTGTAGCAACACGTAAAAATCTCAAATAGAAATCTTCAGTTTCATCCCAATCAACACGGGTTTGTCGATTCTTCTTCATTATCGCTTTATCGATATTATCGTAATATTCCCGTATACGTCGATTACGTGGCGTAATTTTACGTAAAATCTTACATTTCTTCAATTTATTCATTTGATTGTATTTGATTTGTTTGATTTTCGGTGTTAAATACACTTTTTGTTGTAGATTTTTCGTATTTAACAAATCGTACTGTATCGGTTTCGGTAGAATTCTTTGTAATTTCTCATTATTCAAACTATCAATCTCTTGTTGTTGTTGTTGTTGTAATTGTTTTGGTTTTTGTTGTAAATTCCACGACCAATTCCGCTTAACATACGACCATAATGATGAATCCAAACCGGCTGCACCTTTATGATCGCCCGGTATTTGTCCATTATCATTGATTAAAACCGTATGTGGTGTTTGTTGTTTTAATGTTTCAATCATTTGTGGTTTAATTAAACAATCTTCGATTGTTACAAATTGTCCTTCCATTACTTTACGTTTACCTAAACGTGTATTCAAACAAATACGCCACATTTCCGACCAATAGAATTCAACATTATTTACCGTTTTAAATTCGAAACATAATTTTTTATATTGTTTATTCTCGATTTGATTATAACCGGGTTCACTTGTTGTAGTATCTAATAGGGAAGCTTTCCGATTCATATAGATGAAAATTTGGTCTTTTTCTTTCGAACTTTTCGGTCCTAATTGTATCAAACCAACATAGCATAGATTACAGATAGTATCATAGATGTGATGTAGATATTTACGTTTCAATAATAATACATTTTTAATATTGTTATCGACGTGTTTCAACAAAAAATGCCGTTTAATTGGATGATTTAATAAATCCTCCAATTCGGGTATATTATAACAAATATTATAAAGTTTAACAAATACAGATAATGGTAAACGTAAGATGATATCACAAACTAATGCCCAACCAATTGGCCAATTTTGATGGTTTGGTAATGGTGGTACAAACATTTTCCAACTAATTTCTTTACAATAAACAAATGGTAAATGATTTAAATCATTTTTACGTAATTGTATTTTATATGTTTTACATAATTCGTAGATTTCTTGATGGTTTAATTGTTGGATTTGTTGATTTTGTTCATAAATTAAATAAAATAAAAATTCGTGTAATATACGCATACGTACAAATTTCGGACTATAACCATAATTATAACCGGCATTTTTATTATATTTATAAACAATTTCTAAACGATTATTTGTTAATTGTTTCAATTCATTTATACTAATTTTAACATCATAAAAACTAAATGGTGATTGTTTTTGTTTTTTGATTTGTATTGTTGATTGTTGATTAATTTTTGTTGTTATTATATGAAATTTCATTTTAATTTCATCGATTACTGTCGTTATAACCGGATCATCATAATTTACATTCATTTTACATATAAACGTTTGTCCTTTCGTTTGTCGATCATTACTAATTATTACTTTGTACGCTTTAATGTAACCTTCTTCAATTAAACGTTGTACAATCGATACCACCGATTTACGACATACCGTTTTATCATATCCTTGTAGATTTTCATGTTCACGTATTATACGCGGTAATTCATATGTATCTTTAATGATTTTTTGTTGATTAATTGTTTTTAATATTAAATTTGTACGATCGATGAAACGTTGTGTTAAACATTTATCATTGATTATTTCATAAAATTGATGATTTTCATGTTGTTGTTGTTGTGGTGATGGTGTTGATTGTAAAATTTCTATATTAACATTATCATCATTACAATATGTTTGATAAATTTTAATTGGTTGATTACCCATAAATTTCTCAATTATCACATTATTAATTATTTGCAATTCAACTTTATCTTTAACACATTGTTGTGATTGTTGTAATGTTTGTTGTGATTGTTTATTCGATTTTAAACCGACACGATTTGCAATTTCTTTAAATTGTTTTAAAATATCCCTATTCGTGTGGTTGTCATTGAATAAACATTCAAATAAATACAGTTTACTAACTAAATCGTGATCGTAATTATTATTATAGAATAATCGGTTATTATTTGGAATTTTATACGAATTTTTTGGTATATGCGGTAGAATACAGCGATAATGGATATCTTTTACGAAATTCTCCAAATTAAATATTATTTTATTATCAATTTCAATACAATTCGCTAATATGATTGTAATCAGATAATCGTAAATAATTTTACCAAAACCATTCGAGAATATTGTGGATAATTCGATAAAATTTGGTTTTTTCAAATGGAAACTATCCCATTCACCACAATAAAACGTATTTAAATTACTTTGTGCTAATAATAAACGATCACGTCCCTTATTTATAATATCATAAATATTTAATTCATCTAATGTGGTGTCAAGGAAATCATTATAAAATACTGTACATGTGAAATTATCGAAATTTATCGTATAACTTTGTGGAATATTTGATGTTTGATCAATTAACAAATCTGGTTGTTTATAAATTTGTATTGATTGATTATCGATTGGTTTTTCATAATTTTTTAAAATTCTCATTAACGTATAATTATCAAGTTCATATTGTTTTGGTGTTAAATTCAATTTTATATGTGGATATTTTAAATATTTTGCAATAAATCTGGAAGATAATGCAATAAAATTAGTTTTTTTTTTATAATTATGATTGATGATAGATAGAAGGGTCATTCTATATGAAATTATCAAATCGACAAAGCTAGCATATTTTCGATTTTGCTCAAACTTTGCGGGAATGTACTTTATGGTTCCAACGACCAAAATGCAAAAGGATTTAATTTTCGGAAGCGCCACTTCCGGTCCACACAAAATTAAGCAATTGAAAAGTCTTATTTTTGTTCTTTGCCGTTTTAGCTGTAGTAAAAACATTTCTATTCGTGGTGTCTACTTGATCAAGGTGGGATTTTGAAGTTAAAAGACGGTACTTTCTCCAAAAAGTATTGAAATCCACATAATTCATCTACCTGAATTATTGACTTTTTGTGATTTACAATTGCCTCCAGTCTCTGAGCTATTGAATATAAAAGTCTAATTTTTCTCAGATAATAAAGTGCACATATCTTAAGATAATAAAAAATCAAAATCGACTCGTTCAGTCAATTGGTTATAAAAAAAATCTTTGCTTGAAGTTTTGAAATTTCATATTTCAGGCTACAATTTGGACATGTTTGATAAGAGATAAAAAATTGAAATTTACAGGATACTTAGGTCTTGCCTTTAACTTCAAAAAACTTCAAGGCCCTTTTTGTTATTTTCTCCCCTCGCGGAGGTACACACGTTTAAACAGAGCGAAAAATGAAGCAATTGGTTTGTTTTTTATGTTTGATTCTTTTATTTATTTTCAATATAAAACAGTATATTGTAATACAAGTGTACTACACATTGTTTTTCGCATGATCGAATTATTCATATTTCAAATCTTGGTTATAAAATTATCGAATCTACTTACCGCACATCTGCTGTTGTGATATTACTTACCGCACTGTGTTTTATTAGTTTCCATAGAAACTTTATTAACAGCACTGTAGTTTGCAGTCTGTTTTATTGGTTTCCATAGTAACCAGCCACAGTATTGTAAATTCAACTTTCAGTATCTATCAACAACCGTTGTAAATACATAAAAACGCGCGAAATGCGAAAAAAATATTGCCCAGAACTAAAAAACTCTGAATTTAAAATCATTTTTCTTCATTTACATTCGAACCTACTATACTTTCAAGTAAATCTGTAACAGTTGTCTTGTGGACTGAACGACAGACAAATGAATTATGTGGATTTTTATATATTTTTTTTAGAAAGTACCGGTTTTTAGTTTCAAAATGCCACCTTGGTCAAGTAGACACCTCGAATAGGAAATTCTTTACAGCTAAAACCGCAAAGCACAAAAATAAGACTTTTCAATTGCTTAATTTTGTGTGGACCGGAAGTGGCGCTTCCGAAAATTAAATCCTTGTGGATATCAGTTTTTTAGAGCCGCAAAGAACATTCCGACAAAGTTTGAGCAAAATCTAAAATAGTGCAGCAACAATTTTTTATTTTTTTTATTTTCGATGATTTCATATGGAATGACTCAGAAGATATTTACTTAAAAGATTGTTGTCGTCCTAAATCGATCTTTTGACTATAAATCACATTACGTGTCATTAATTTTTTAACAGCTATTCGTAATGAATAGAAATCAACTTTAAAATAATCAAGAATCTCTTGTAATGTTACACCATTATTACCAGCTCTAACAATATACCAAAAAACATCTCTTAGATATTCGTAATTGATTAATTTATAACCTGTTGTTGTTACACCTATTGTTGGTAACACAAATATTAATTCAAATAAGGAAAACGTAAAGAAATTATTAAAATCTAAACCAAAAACTATAAGGCTATATAGCACCAACAAAATGATTGTGTAAAAAAAGTTCCGTGTCTCTTAATTGCGCTAAAATCATCAATCCAATTCTTAAATTTCCTTGGACAACGTAGCAATGTGAGGCTTATTGTTAAAATTGTCAGTAAATGAACATTTTCAACCAATTCCTTCCTTCTGCTGCAGTAATTTTTACCAAAGTGTACAACTGGAAAACATTCACAGTCCAATCTGTAGAGTTACACTCGCTCCGATCCTCTATTGTGGACTTACCGTTGGAATGTGAATGAGATGTAGGATTACACCCTCATCCTAAATCCTACTGCATTGGTTCGTGAGCGAGAAAATTGTCTCCTACATGTACCACAAACAGTACAAGTTCATCTGTTGAGTCTAAATGTCCTACAGGAGACGATTGTAGTCCTATAGATTGGACTGTGAATGCCTAGCTTAGCGATCAAACATTTTATATAATTTTCAGTGAGAAGGGTGACACCATGAGTTACCGGTACTGGGTAACACCAATGCTAGTAACGCCAAAACGTACAACTGGATACAGCATTAGCACAAAGAAAACAACAAACTGAAGCACTTACTTTTGCAGCTTAATAAAACTCTAAACGAATACATAAACCCTTTTTAGGGCTTGTCATTTTTAGTCTCCAAATTTTCATGTTATTCGTATAGTTTTGTCGACTTAAGGGAGGGTATTAGAATTTAAAATAGAGTTACGTGTTAAACAAACAATCGTTTTGGAACTCATCTGTAGACGTAGAATTCACACATCTATAAGACTCTACAAGGCGACGGCTGCATTATGGTAAGCTATTTGAGAAGACATGGAGTTTACAGCCAACGACGACCTACTGGCTCTTTACTAGTCGTAAGACCCATCGTCACTGGTATGGTGGACGAAAACCCTACAAACGAATACGCAAAATACAGCGATTAGGGTGCCTAACTGTAACTGGGACTATGGTAATTAACCCTACAACCGCTATGGAGGCACTTTTGGATCTACTAGCCGACTAAATTACAAATCCTTCATCTTAAGAATATATGGATCCAATTATAGGGCATCCATAGCCTTAGGAAAGTAGCCAACCCTAATGCAAGCCGAAATCTTGCAACAGAAATGTGTGCTAGATAGTGGTTACGAAGAAACCTTAAAGATTCACAAATATGCATTTCAACAGATATCCAGGCGGTGTTGAAAGCTCTAAAACCCTATAGCCTTAAGTCAAAAACCATCTGAAATGTTGTCAATCTCTGAAACAACTGGCTGGAAACAAAATAGCCGATGACTATGGCTCCACTAATAGATCTGGAGCCGTTCTGTGGGCCAACCAAGACCCACAATAAATCGGTAGAAAAAGTCAAATGCAATATTTGAACAAATACTGTATTGATGCCATTATAACCTTATAGTTTTCGTATTATCTCTAACCTACCTATTTCCTTCTTAATTGTAAATGATTCCTTATTATCTAAAACTGCAGCAATATTCACATGTGGATCAATTAATTTGATCATTTTAATTGAACGTTCTTTACGTTTCGATTTTGATAACCATTCATTTTTCGATGCATTTGGATATAAGGCGCGATAAGGATAAACCTAATAAATAAAAAATAAATTATCATTTGCAAAAAAAACAAACAAACACAATTTGATAATAATAAACTAACAAGTGTTTTGAAAAATCGATGAAAATCAGCACTTTTCTCTAATTTAATCATCGGTTGACTTCTACCAAACATTTGTCGAAATTCAGAAAATTTCATTTGATTCTTCGGCTTATCACGTAAATAATTTGCTAAACGTTCCATTATAATTAATTGTTTATTACGATGACGATTATAAAAACGTGTTAAATGCATTAAACCACCAGATATATTTTGATTTGAAACATATGATTTTAAATAGAAAAATTGATGTGTTGTTAAATGATTCTCCATTAAAATCTTTTTATTATGATATAATGATTTTGAATCACTTTGTATTGATTGTAATGATATTTTACCATGTGTTAATTCACCATCATAACGACTACGTCCAATACGTTCTAATAAACAATATTCAACATCAATGAAATCAATTGTTGGATCTGATTCTTCATTAATTAAAGCTTTATTACGTAATATTTGATCAGCTACTAATACCAATTTTTGTCCATATAATTCGATAGCTTTCTCTAAATTAAAACGTCTTATAGAATTGTTCTCTTTACGTGTTGTAAATGTTGAACATGATCCTTTAACTTTTGAATCACTCACTGTAGCAACTGGATAGATATCTTTATAATCTAAAAACTATTACAACATTTTGTTATTATTATTGTTTTAATTGTACAGTTTTTAATATAAATACCGGATCAACAAATACACCATTATCTAAATCCATACATTTTCTACGATCATAGAAAACTAACTCATCTCTAGGTTGTTCTAAAACATAAAAATTGATCTGTTTATTAGAACAAATAATCTTCCAAATTCGTTCAGCCATTGTTTTATTGAAATGATTAGCAAATGTTCTTTTTAAACGTTTCCATAATGCTAAAATTTGGTAATATTTTTATAATTTTTTTATAGAAATAATAGAAATATTGTATACCTTCAATTGTAATACCATCCAAACCTTCCAATGCAATTTCATCAATTACATGATAATTTAAATCAGTCCGTTTGAATATATCGTAATTACATTTTGTTTCATCACTACAAAATAGATCACTTTTCATATAATTTTTATGTACAAGATAACAATTGCCATTCTTATCACATGTAGAAAAGTGTAATTTGTGTTTTTTGAATAATCTCTCATTTGATACAATTGTTGGTGTTGTTACACTTGTTGTTGTTGTTGTTATATCAGATTTATTGTTTTTATTAATTGTATTGTTAATATTATTAGTTTTTTGTTTTCTGGGTTTTGTTACTGTCTCATTTAAATAATAAAATTTACGATTCTTTTTTATTATAATTGTTTCTTCGGGGAAAGCATATTTCCGTTTACGTGATTGTTGTTTTATTGGTTTTTGTTGATTTTTATTACATTTAGGTGATAATTTGGATTTTCTGATATTTTTAATAGTTTTTTGTTGTAATTCATTACGTTTACGTTTAAGGTTAGGTTCATTATTCTCACTTTCACTAGCCTTAATTTCTGCATTATCCATGATTTTTTTTTTTAGATTTATAGCAAATTCGTCAATGTTTCTTTAAAATAATAACAATTCCAAATTATTGTTGTAATGGCATTTATCAACATTTACAAAAACAACATTGAGGTTATGAGCACGACATCTGTCAATTTGGAAATGGAAGTAAATACAGTTACACTACTCCCACTCAATCTTGAAAAAATCAAAAACTACTTAACAATAATAAAATTAGATTAATAATCATTATTACCAACTAATAACGGATTTATTTAGATTTCAGCGGTATTATCTAATAAAAAGAACCTCCAGAACGTAAATAAGTTTTGTAGGAGTTGTAACTTTAGTTACAATTTTTTGATGACAGATTGAACATTCTGGAAAGCTGACTTGAGTGGATGTATCATACAGAACTCCTCACCTAACAATGGACGCCACTGTTAATACCAAGGAGGTTATAAGTATATGGAGGGAGCATAACCCGGCTTGTGGACGCGGTAAATTGAAGCC
>JAZBGY010002430.1:0-10847 GCA_037414755.1 Lydus trimaculatus
GTTAACTTCTAGGTGATAGTTAACAAACTTGCAAGTTAACTGTCGATTGAAAAACTGGGCCTTATACTATCAATAGTTTTTAGTGTTGGATCTAGTTTGTCTTAATTGTATTTTTCCATTTGTTCCATTAATCTGTTTCTAATATTTTTTGTTACATTTTCATCTTTGTCTGTTATTAATAATAATTCTCCCTCTTTCGTGCTACGGATCTTTTGTATAACGTTTTTGTCTTTGTCATTGTTTAAAACTGTTTTGACTCTGGTCAATAACGCATTATAATCGTTGTCGTTGCTTTTAATAATCAAGGCATTTGTGTTGTACTGCTTTTTTGGTCCACTTTCAGCTATGTCTGCTATTGGGATCTTTGGTACGTAGAGATTTACGTTTATATCCGTTTTATAAAAGATAGCTTGGATCATCTTCATCATGACGTTTGCATCGACGTTATTTATTTTGTGGGTTGTCAGTTTGTCTATGCCGGCCATCATAGCGTGGTCTCTGACCATACTCAATTGTTTCCATAGGTTTTTCCTCTGTACCAGCTGTCATAATCTTTATTATATTTCTTGTTGTTTTTAAAATTTCTCCCCCACGCCGTACTTTTGTTGTTACTTCTAACGTATCAATTTCATTTGTCAACTGTTGTAGCTCTGGGTATCGGTTCCGATACATACCTTGAATACTTTTTTTCATTTCTTTATCATTTTCTTCGACAATTACAAGATCATTATTGTCAAGGTTGTTCAAAGGATTTCCTTCTATCATCTTAACATTTTTAAATATTGCTTTATCCCATTTGTAATCACGATGTCTTTGGAAATGTGACCAATTTTGTATCTTATCAACTTGTTCTTTGCTTATGACAGATTTTTGCTTAGCTGCGTTAGCATACAGCGACTCATCAGTTTGTGTTGATACTACTTGTGTCGACTTCTCCTTAATTTCATTGATTAGAGTTTGCTTTTCCCTTTCCAACTTTGCAATTACGTGTTGTCTATGGATATCTTCGTTAATAATTTTTTGCCCTAGTGTTTGCAGTTCTGTAACCATACGTTTTACCTCTCTGTGCACATTCTGGTTTTCTTTATAGAAAGTATGTAGATCTTGTAGGGCCTTTATTAAATTTCCAGTTGCAGGGCTTGACTCTGTTTGAGATTGTTGCGACACTTCTGGGTTTTCTTTAGCTTTTCGTTTTTTATTCGAACGCTTACTAAATATGTTAAAAACGTTCTCTTTATCATCCTTCACTTTACGAGAATCACGAACATCATCATCATCATCATCCGAAACATTTATTACCCCTAATGACCTTTTATTTCCCCATGCACATTTGAATTTTCTTGACAGAACTTAAACAGTTCTTCGATTTTTGTTTTCATTTTTAGAACGCCTTCACTGGCATTAGTTAGTGTGCCTTTCAGTATTGTTGTTGAAATTCCAATTGTTGATCTATTCTCTTTGGGACTCTCCAATCTTTTTCGTTTTGTATTTCTTTCTTCTACTACTACTACGTCTTCTTCTACTACTATTTTTATCGTTGGCTCTGAATTAGACCTTTCCTTTGGTGGATTTATCTTACCACCGATATATCTATGTGCTTGTGGTGGTGTTCTGCTCAAAGACGCTCTTCCTTAAGCAGCGAGCATTCCCTTATCCGTCACCTGGGGACGCGTCCCATGGGGGACCAGAAACCCCACACGGGTCGGAGAGGGACCTTTTCTTATTACGTTTGTTTCAATTAAACTTTCATCGTGTATAACGAATTTTGAGTTTGTTTCAGGTGTTCTTTGAAGAATATTGTACAGATTTGTGTATGCGTCGTCAATTTCTTTGCCAGATGCTGAATCCACAATAGCAAAGTATGTACGCCATTCAGTTGTGCCTTCGTTATCTGTCATCTCGTCGTATTTTATTGTGGTTTTGTTGAATGTCTCAATTATTTTCCCAGATTGTATTTTCCCCTCCCTGAGTAAATTAAGCATTTGTTTTGGTATTGTCCTACTCATCTTATTGTCTGCTTTGATGTCTACTATGCTAATTGTTGTTGTTGCCTTTGTTTCCTTGCTTGTTATTGTGTTTGGTGATTGAATAATTTTTGTTTTAGTAAAGATCTTGGATGGCCATGGTGTTTCAGCTATGTGTCAGCTAAGTTTTCGATTGATGCTTCATTCATATATCTGTGTATGTTTCGAATCGTGTTTTCTTCTTCATTATCAGTTTCATTTTTTTTCATATGCAACGCCTTATAATTTTCAATTTGTGTCTGAAGCTCCTGATTTACCGTTAAATTGTATTCACACTCTAGCTTCACTTTCTTGATTAATCCAGAGATTTCGTTGACAAGAGTTTTTACTTCGCGATGGACATTTTTATTGTCTTTGCAAAATTTCTTGAGCTCTTCTAATTTGGTTTCCATTTTTTTTAATGATTCGTTGTTTTTCTTCAGTTCTGGGTTTATTTTTGTACATTTACTAGCGTTTGTGGTTATAGTATTAGTATTTTGTGGACTTTCTTGTCTTCTCCTTTTCCTTGTTATCTTTTCTTCTTCTGTTCTTTCGTCGTCATTATCTATTACTATAATGGGTTCTGAGTTTGATCTACAGAGTCCAGGAGATATTTGTCGTCTTCCGATGAGTATCGTTGATTTCGGTGGAGTCCTATTCAACGACTCTCTTCTCTCAAAGGGGTTCACAATCTCTTCTATACCGTGTGTCTGAAATTTTTCGAAGTGTAGGACAACAGAACCGTGAGTAGAACAAAGAACAACTTATGGGATTTTACAGTGCTCGAAAAAGAAACAGTAGAAATGATACGGCGTGGGGTAATGGAAGGAGAATCACACACTTATCTCGTAAAACTAGTAGGATGAAGGGGAAATGCAAATTTGTAAACAATCAGAGTTATGAGAATTGTTATAAAATTTATTTAAAGAGTAAAAAACAAAAAGCATAACAAAATCAACAACAGATTCATAATAAGGGAAATCAATTAAACCACTTAAAATCAACTATAAAAACAGGAAAAATGTGAATAATGAATTGGTACTAACCAAAAAAATAATTTAATACGATACGATATTTGAGCCTAAATAAGATAAGAAACGAGAAATACATTCTACCCTTTTCATTGTCGGTAAATTCGATGCTCATACATTTCTCCTATTTAATCCCCACTATTGTATTGTTATAATCTCTTTTTGTAGCATTATAAAACAATTCAAACATGTACTTTGTCTTACAATGTAATACTTCAAAAAATTTCAGACACACGGTATATCCAAAATCATAAACCTTATGCATTGCCGAGTTGTTTTCCTGGGCCTGACTGTCTGCACCGGACGGAGCCCCACCGTTCGGTGTCATTGTTTCCAAGGCAATTCTTCTCTGCATTTTTGGTTTTTTGCCTTTTATGGCTACGGCCAGCCCGTGGGGAGGATCACGATACAAACGACGACGGAACCCCAGCGAGTCACTACTTAATTCGTGACTGCGCCGCCGCAGGGGGGTCTTCTACGCCGGGCGGGCCCGTTGTTCGCCCGGGTTCTCATGTCCGTGCCATAGCTGTAGTTGTCGTATTTTAAGAGCCAAAACCTTCCAGAAAGAAAACCAATAGTCATTATCCATTTTCATTGCGTGATTCCCTTCCTCGTTTGTTCCTCGACCCTACCTTCCACCGGGGTTGGGTACCCAATCTCCAGTAGGGTTACTCGGGTTAACAGGGTCCACCACGTGAAAGTGAGGATAGGTTATAGACAGTGAGAGGCTTGGTGACACCGAAGAAAAACCATCCCATAGTGTCATATATTGCGCATCACTGCCCTTTGGACCCCACACGGGACCTGACCTGACCTTTTTTTCCCCCGGGAGGTGGAGAAATGCATTTTACGTACCCCATACGACCCAGTGCCGCCTGGGAGTGTGGGACTCGCCATAGCCACCACAAAAACTCCACCTCAAACTCCTCTCCCTTCCCCGGGATCCGCCGAAGCATACATCAGGGCAGGTTTCGTCATCTTTCTAACTATCCATCATGAGGATTGTCTAGAAGTGTTCGTCTTTCGCTTTTCGTTAAGATTTTGGACATCCGTTATTGCCACTTCTGTGGCCTGGTTTGTTGCACAGAGGACAGAAACCCTCCTCCTTGCAGTCACGTGCTACATGACCTGGTTTTGTGCAGTTTGCGCATGCCTCTGATCTATCTTTACCCTTACATGTAGCCGCCACTTGACCATAGTCCCAGCATCTGTAACACCTATTCATATTTATCCTTTCCTCTACCTTGCACATCGAAATGCCAATTGGTATACGAGCTAGCTGGCAAAGTCTCCTTGCCGGTTCCTCAGGGAGCTTTAGAGTGGCTATTTGGCAGCTACCAGAACTCGACCTCAGATTGGTGACTTCGACATTTTCACATATTTGTTCTCGCGTTAACGTTTCGCACGGGGCCTCTTCCAGTTCTTTCTTTTCTATCAGTGCGTCCAAGCCTCTTATATGCACAATGCTGGGCTTTTGTGGTTTACTGATGCGCGCCCTATCATTTCCCATGTTGGCGGATATGAAATCTTTTAGTTTACTACAATTCCCATCCTTCTCATTTCTTAGCTCAAGGAGGAGATCCCCCTGTCTGGTTTGCCTAACATTATTAATAGCATGCTTTACACCACTTAAAATTACATTTTCTTTGACCGTCTTCAGTAATTGGCCGTACCTACTGTTAACCTTTTTGATAATTATATCTTCAGTTTTTCGCTTTACTACCTGCCTGGTCTGTGTTTCTTTTACAGTCAAGGATTATATTGGGTACGTGAATCTTTATGGAAATATTCTCATTATTAAAGACTATTTCCGCGAGTTTTCGAAGTTTATCTGTCTCTATACCAGTGACTTTTGGTATAAGCAATTCAGGTCTTGAATTTTCCTCTAGCGTGTCTTTCAATTTTTTTAGAGACTCAATGATCTCTGGTATGCTTGTAGCGTTAATGTGTTTTACATAGATATTTCTCTGCATTACCTTTACTTGGTCATTAATTTTGGCTTGTAGCTGCTGATTTATAACAATCATCTCTTGGTCAGCGGGTTCTTCTTCTATTAGGTGTGGGAACCTGTCTTTTAGCGACAGTTGCCCACAGACTCCCTGTTGAGAGCATTTACCGACCTTTTTATTCGCGTCGCTACGTCTTTAATCTCCCTCTTTGTGTTGCTGTTGGCAGCGATCACCTTCTGCAGCTCCTCGACTTGCTTGGTGACTGCACCAATTGCCTCCACCAACGTAAAGACAATCGCATCTTCCTTTTCTTGGGAGTCTCTCCTACAGAGAGGCTCCTAACGACGCCCAGGCTTTTGACCCTGGGAATTCCTGACGGATCCGGAAGGTCCCTGTCATCGATTATGTGGATTACCTCCACGTTTTCTATGTTTGTTTGTATGTTTGTGTTTGTATTTAGATCCATAATAAAACCCACGCGTTGGGACGACCTAAAAATCACCCCTCGGCAGTGCGCCCGTACCGAGGGGTGGGCATTGATACTGTGGGTGCGCCTGGTGCCCCACAGGGATTCTAGCATTGCCTTTGCCTTTTTATAGAGGGTTTGTCCTCGCAGGCCGGCCAATTAAGGCAAGCCCCCCGGTCCCGAGCTCACACAACGTACCCCCTGCCACGCCTTGTAGAAGTTGCTGGAGTGCGAGATGAGATTCCGGTAATTAACAGATGACTGGCGCTCAGTCATCCGTGGTTCAAGAATACCTCGGTTTCGCCTGTTCCCCGTATCACACACAAGTGTGCGGCCTTTGAGGTTGAGCTGCTCTTGGCTCTCGCCTCTCTCCCTAGGCCTTACCGCCATGGTTGACCCTGCCAGAGGCCTCCATGGCCCCCCCGGCATCGCCCTAGGGTTCATCAAGGGTACTTGAGCCTCCCCACCATGGCAAGGTGGCAACTCCTCAGGGAGGACCTAATCTGACTTGACCTTTTTTTTTACGGGTATAGTGGGCGCTGAGGCTAATCCGGCAAGTGACCCTTGCGAAAGCACCACTACAGGAATCCGTTTGACACATACTTCGGTAGTGGCGCGAGACAAATTCTTTCGTTCTTTTTTTGATTATTTTTTATTTTAATTATCTTATCTTTTATTAATTAATTATTTAATTTTTAATTGTTGCCACATTTCTGGCAACAATTACTCCGGTCTGTTTCTTTACAATTATGTGCTTTGTGGCCGAATTGCCAGCATTGATAGCACTTCATCAAATCCAATCGTTCTTGTATTTTACACATTGTAAAACCTAATCTTATCCTACCTTCATTAAGGAGTTTTTTTGCATCGGTTTCCTCGACAATAATAACCGCCATTTGGTTATTATTATTTAAAGGCCTTACCGCCTTAAGTTCGAATTTTTCTCTATTTTTAATCATTCCTGTTTCCAGGATTGCCTCTTTTATTTCTTGTGCTGTCGTAATCTCATCAATATCCCTTATGTGCAATACCTTTGTTTGTATATTGCTTAGGATATGTACCTTGCCTTCTTTCATAACTGTTTCAATTTCTTTTTTAACAGCTTCTGCTCCTTTATTGATTCTAACCAATAGATTGCCTTTAGACGTTTTTCTTACGCCATTTAGATTTTTTATCACTTCGGTGTCAGTTAATTTTGACTTGAGATTTCTTAAGATTTCTGCGTAACTTCCGTTACCGCTTTCTATGATAATCGCTTCTCCTTTATATTTTCTTTTATTTACTTCATTATTTCGAACATTGTTATTATTGTTGTTGCTGTTATTGTAGTTTGTTGGTGCCAAACTGATTAAAACATTTTGTTTTTTCTCCAGCTTCTTTTCTTCAGGGGGTGTGTCTACCCGTTCTCGTTTTATGTCTTGGCTCGTTTTGTCATTCTCATCAGTTTCATCGTTGTCAGATTCTATGCATATTTTGTCAGTAAGTTTCGAAGTGGCACTCGCCCACGAGTTTGCTCTGCTTCTGGGTGGAGTTCTTAGAGTCTTACTACTTCTTCGGAAAAGTTGCACTGCTATTTGTTGGATAGCACCGCTCGTCCCACCAGTAGTCAAAGTTGACCCCCCAGCCTGGTTTGCCGCCGGGGGAGTATTTGTATTTTCTTGATTATCTGCCATAATTTTCCCACGAGTTGGGTCCAAACAAAATCTCTCCAAGGCAGTGGTCCCATACCCAGAAGAGGGCATTTTTCCTCTGGGGTGCGCCGCAGGAAGGACAACGCTAGGGATTGGCCTAACGTGCCAACCAGGAGAACATAAGTTCCACTACCCCATCGGCACCAGTCCTACCAACCGACCTTAGGGTTACGGTTGTTTTATAGAGGTTGTCTCCTCGCGGGCCGGACGGTTAAGGCAAGCCCCCCGTTGGTGATCCTAGCACGACGTTCCCACACCACGCCCTGTGTGAGTTGCTAGTCACGTTTACGGTATTAGGACATGAGTAGCGCTCACTCATGCCCAGCTCGGATTAACTTCGGGGTCGCAAAGCCTGTACCACATCAAAGTGATGTGAGTCACGCTTAGCTTCACCACTCATCCTGAGCCTGTCCGGCATGGGTGTCCATGCCAGGGGTCTCAACGGCCTCAGCCGGCATAGCCCCAGGAATCATCATGGATACTGAGCCCCGTCAATCTGCACGTCAGTGTGTGCTTGTGGCGGAATAATTCCTAGAAGTGTCTTTTTTTTGAAAATTTCTATTTCAAATGAGATACCCAAATTTTGGAAGATAAATCGAAAATTTTTGATCTTGGAGGCAAAAATTGACAACAAGATCAATTGCGTACGTCATTCTGCAACGTTAGCAACACGTCAGTGTGTGCTTGTGGCAACAGAATTCCTAGAAGTGCGTTTTTTTTGAAAATTTCTATTTCAAATGAGATATACCCAAATAACAAGGTGGTGACTCCCAGAGGGGTTGGAGAGGGACCTTTTTTTTTGGGAGGTGGAGAAATGCATTTACGTGTTTATAGAAGGTGAGTTGTTGATCAATTGTAACTCCCAAATATATTGTATCCTTGGCAGGGATGATCTCAAAATTGTTCAATTTGAACTTTATGTTCTTTTTCCTGTCACAGCAATCCAGCAGAATTGCTGTGGTCTTACCCGCAGCTATTTTCAAATCATGTGCTTTCATCCAATCAGCAACTGCGGATAAGGCTGTGTTTGCACACTCTATCAGCTCTGTCTCATCGTTTCCGGTGACCGCTATCGCCAGATCATCAGCATAGCATACCAGTTTGGTTGAGTCTCCGATGTTTATTTTCATTATATCATCGTAGAGAACGTTCCACAGGGTCGGCCCCAGCACCGAGCCCTGCGGTACGCCTCCACCTATCTGTTTAATCACATTTTTATCTATTTCAACGAATCTGTTTGTCAAGTAGCTCTTCACTATGTTAAATAAATATTTAGAACTACCACGATTTATTAATTTTTCAACTATCAAGATCCAGGATGCGGAGTTAAACGCATTCTCAACGTCTATTAGTATCAACGAGCAAAGTTTGGGTCTACGATTATAGGGCAAATTAACACTTTTTAGGACTTCCTCAATTGCATGGACTGTGGAGCGTCCCGCTCTAAACCCAAACTGATTTTTGTGGAGACCGTTTTCTGCATCTATTTCAACAATTAGTCTTTGATTGAGTATATTTTCGTAGACTTTACCAAAAACGTTCAACAAGCATATAGGCCTATATTTTGGCGGATCATCTATAGCTTTTTTCAGTTTTCCTAGCAATACCAACTTAGCTACTTTCCAAATTTCTGGAAATACATTCAATTTCATTAGCTCATTCAGCATATCACAGAAAAACTGCGGCTTTTCCATAATTGCCAGTTTAACCATCTTAGG
Source organism: Lydus trimaculatus (assembly GCA_037414755.1). NCBI lineage: Eukaryota > Metazoa > Arthropoda > Insecta > Coleoptera > Meloidae > Lydus > Lydus trimaculatus. Next base: position 8,859 of record JAZBGY010002430.1, read on the forward strand.
CGTAAGATGGTCGTTGCCGGGCGCTCTGCCATTTTTGATTCTATCGCAGGCCCTCAAAAGCTCATCAACATGTATAGGAGGTGGGGTTTCAACCTCCTGAATCACGAATTTCGGTGCTTTTTTGCAGTCCATAAACAGCTTATCAAATTGTGCGACTTTTTGTCTTGTTTTCATCACGACTTTTGGGAACGGTATTCTATACTGTCTCATTACGATCTTATAAGCATCACCAAACGCATCTTTATTGAGTTCGTCACACAGATCCGCCCATTTTTGCTTCTTGGCATTCACAATCTCAATACACAAGGTCTTTTTTAATTGCTTGTAATCTGCACGTAAGTTATCTTCACTCGCATGATGCCTGCGTTTTGCTCGTTGGTATTTTCTCCGTTTTCTAAAGACCTGCTGTCTTATCTGGGCTATATGTTCACTCCACCAATATGGAATCTTACAATTAGAATATATTTTTCGTGTGCTGCTTTTGATTGACGATTGCAGGGTTCTTATTACATCTTCCACATCTTTTGAGTGTGGACTAATTCTTAGGTTTAAATTGACAAAGAGCTTATATGTATCAAAATCTATTTGGTGAATCACGTGTGGCTTATTCTGCTGTCTGTCCATAATCTCAAATATTATATATTGATGATCACTGAGAGTTTCATTTTCCAACACCTCCCATCTTTTGATATCTCTAGCAATCTCTAGACTACACATTGTTAGGTCGACGTAGGAAACACCATTATTTCTTATCACAGTTGGTTTTTTACCATCATTTAGCAGGACTAAATCTAGTGTGCCCTGCCACTCCATCATCATTTTGCCTCTGGCATCATCCTGTTCTCCACCCCAGCTTGAATGCTTAGCGTTAAGGTCACCAGCAATTATTACATTTTGTTTCTTTTGTTTCAGGTCCGTTTCCAATCTGTTCAAATGACGAGCAAAGATGTCGAGTGTACAGTTCGGACTAACGTAGACGCTGTATATCATTCCAACCTGCGTCTCGACCCATACAAACCCAACTCCATAACCGTAATCATATATTTTATATCGGTCATTGACATTCAATATGGCTACTTTTGCCTGCTCATCAAGATATACATTTCTCTTTTTTTGTGACAACGTTTTATTCACTTCACTCATGATTATGATGTCAATCTTTTTCTTTAAAGCTAATGCATATGCTATATCTTGTGCTCTAGCTGAGTTTTTACAATTTATCTGTAGTACTTTCATAAAGATCTACTTGACTATAAAATAATAAACACATCAAGACGTTCACCATATATAAAGACTCTGTGTATAGAAGTATAGACAAAACGAAAACATAAATACTCTATAATAAATATCACAACAGAAAAACATAAATGAGTGTAAATATCACAATCGTTTCTTAAATCACAGCCCATCATAAACTTGTATAAATATAACTTATAAAAATAAATCCATATATAAATATAAATATCACAGTCATTTCTTATATCACAGCCTATCGTAAATTTGTATAAATAAAACCATAAATAAATGTAAATCTCACGGTTATTTCTTATATCAAAAATTTGTATAAATAAATAATTAAATTCACTATCTACCAATTCGGGGTATTTGGTGTAGATTTTCTTGCTCCATTTCGTCTGTTTGGTTTTATCTTTGTCGCAAAAATAGATCACATTGTCGTCATTGTCTTTCAATGGATTTCCATATTTCGCTGTTGTTTTGCTAAGTGATTCTTTCGCCCATGGTAAATCAATAATTTGTTTAAATTCGTCGTAGTCTTTTAATTCCATCTTACGGATATCAATTTGCTTTGGTGTTACTGTGCATGGATCTGTTTGACAGCCCATATCTACTGTTGTCGTCGTCGTTGTTGTCTTTATTTTGCTGTATGTTGCCAGTTGATTTTTCATTTTTCCAATATTTTCGTTCTTTTTGGCATCTTCTTTCATTAATGTGCGTGTCAACGTTTGGAAATTTATAGCCATCTGCTTT